>JAAQRG010308066.1:0-15835 GCA_011634625.1 Babylonia areolata | reverse complement strand
CTCTCTCTCTCTCTCTCTCTCTCTCTCTCTCTCTCTCTCTCTCACATACCATGTGTTTTGTTTTCCTTCTTGAAGACCGCCCTGTAACACTTTGATCCCACACACCTTTCCTTCCCATTACTTTTTTGCTGCTTCTTTATTTGTTTAGCTTCAGTTCGCATCCAGAAGGGTCGCTTTCCCAGCTGTAACTATTCTCATCTGATATCAGATAGATAAGCTAAATGCATTTGATTTGTATTTTGTATTTGTATTTCTTTTTATCACAACAGATTTCTCTGTGTGAAAATTCGGGCTGCTCTCCCCAGGGACAGTGCGTCGCTACACTCCAGCGCCACCCATTTTTTTTTCTTCCTGCATGCAGTTTTTGTTGTTGCTGTTGTTATTTTTCCTATCGTAGTGGATTTTTCTACATAATTTTGCCAAGAACAACCCTTTTTTTGCCTTGGGTTCTTTTACGTGCGCTAAGTCCATGCTGCACACGGGACCTCGGTTTATCGTCTCATCCGAATAACTAGCGTCCAGACCACTACTCAGGGTCTAGTGGAGGGGGAGAAAATATCGGCGGCTGAGCCGTGATTCAAACCAGTGCGCTCAGATTCTCTCGCTTCCTAGGCGAAAGCGTTACCTCCAGGCCATCACTAAGGATAGATCCAGAATAACTAGTGATACTAACATGAATTTGATAAGGGTAACTCCACAATATCTAGTGATGATACTTACATGAATGTGATAAGGGTAAGTTCACAATATCTAGTGATGATACTTACATGAATGTGATAAGGGTAAGTCCACAATATCTACTGATGATACTTACATGAATGTGATAAGGGTAAGTCCACAATATCTAGTGATGATACTTACATGAATGTGATAAGGGTAAGTCCACAATATCTAGTGATGATACATGAATTTGATAAGGGTAAGTCCACAATATCTAGTGATGATACTTACATGAATTTGATAAGGGTACGTCCACAATATCTAGTGATGATACATGAATTTGATAAGGGTAAGTCCACAATATCCAGTGATGATACTTACATGAATGTGATAAGGGTAAGTCCACAATATCTGGTGATGATACTTACATGAATTTGATATGGGTAAGTCCACAATATCTAGTGATGATACTTACATGAATGTGATAATGGTAAGTCCACAATATCTAGTGATGATACTTACATGAATTTGATAAGGGTAAGTCCACAATATCTAGTGATGATACTAACATGAATTTGATAAGGGTAAATCCACAATATCTAGTGATGATACTTACATGAATTTGATATGGGTAAGTTCACAATATCTAGTGATGATACTTACATGAATGTGATAAGGGTAAGTTCACAATATCTAGTGATGATACTTACATGAATGTGATAAGGGTAAGTCCACAATATCTAGTGATGATACTTACATGAATTTGATAAGGGTAAGTCCACAATATCTAGTGATGATACTTACATGAATTTGATAAGGGTAAGTCCACAATATCTAGTGATGATACATGAATTTGATAAGGGTAAGTCCACAATATCTAGTGATGATACATGAATTTGATAAGGGTAAGTCCACAATATCTAGTGATGATACTTACATGAATTTGATAAGGGTAAGTCCACAATATCTAGTGATGATACTTACATGAATTTGATAAGGGTAAGTCCACAATATCTAGTGATGATACTTACATGAATTTGATAAGGGTAAGTCCACAATATCTAGTGATGATACTTACATGAATGTGATAAGGGTAAGTCCACAATATCTAGTGATGATACTTACATGAATGTGATATGGTAAGTCCAATAATATCTAGTGATGATACTTACATGAATGATAAGGGTAAGTCCACAATATCTAGTGACATACTTACATGCATTTGATAAGGGTAAGTCCACAATATCTAGTGATGATACTTACATGAATGTGATAAGGGTAAGTCCACAATATCTAGTGATGATACTTACATGAATGTGATAAGGGTAAGTCCACAATATCTAGTGATGATACTTACATGAATTTGATAAGGGTAAGTCCACATGCACAATATCTAGTGATGATACTTACATGAATGTGATAAGGGTAAGTCCACAATATCTAGTGATGATACTTACATGAATGTGATAAGGGTAAGTCCACAATATCTGGTGATGATACTTACATGAATGTGATAAGGGTAAGTTCACAATATCTAGTGATGATACTTACATGAATCTGATAAGGGTAAGTCCACAATATCTAGTGATGATACTAACATGAATGTGATAAGGGTAAGTCCACAATATCTAGTGATGATACTTACATGAATGTGATAAGGGTTAGTCCACAATATCTAGTGATGATACTTACATGAATGTGATAAGGGTAAGTCCACAATATCTAGTGATGATACTTACATGAATGTGATAAGGGTAAGTCCACAATATCTAGTGATGATACTTACATGAATGTGATAAGGGTATGTCCACAATATCTGGTGATGATACTTACATGAATGTGATAAGGGTAAATCCACAATATCTAGTGATGATACTTACATGAATGTGATAAGGGTAAGTCCACAATATCTAGTGATGATACTTACATGAATGTGATAAGGGTAAGTCCACAATATCTAGTGATGATACTTACATGAATGTGATAAGGGTAAGTCCACAATATCTAGTGATGATACTTACATGAATGTGATAAGGGTTAGTCCACAATATCTAGTGATGATACTTACATGAATGTGATAAGGGTAAGTCCACAATATCTAGTGATGATACTTACATAGCCTGATACTCTGGACAGAACTATGCCGACTCAATTTTACTTAAACGTGAAAGCAAACTTCAATTCAATTCAAAAACACTTTATTGTCTGCTTCAACAAAAAAAAAGAAAAAAAAAAAAGGAAAATTATCTTTCAGCTCATTTAATTAAAATGCCCGTTAGCAAAATATCAAAGAGAGAAAAAACAAAAAACAAAAACGAACAACTGACACACCCTTCACTGATCACCCTGCACATATTAATTATTATGTGAAAAGAAAAAGACATTTGGGTAAGATAATATAGCATGATAATTTTGAGTGAAACAACTGAATGTGTGTTGTGTGGAAAACAAAAACAAAAAACAAAAGAACAAACCCTCCACTGTTATTCGGTGCGTTGCTGTGTGTTTTCTGTTTCTCAGAACTGTCTGGCTGCATAGTTCATACTTCAGCATCATCTTCTGTCTCGAAAGTTGTTGCTTTCCCAGTTTCCATCCTTTGATCTGGTTCTAAATGAGTAGAAAATACACTGACAAGGGGATAGGTCTACAATGATTACACACACACACACACACACACACACACACACACACACACATAATTGTTGCTTCGGACAGCGGCGCTCTGTCGACACAGTTCCCATTAATAAACGAGGATTTTGTAAGCGTTCCATGAACTGAAATAACTTTACACTGTGCCTCAATGAAACTCTCTGTGTTTTCTGTGTCCCAGGACTGTGTGGACTGGGTCTGCAGTGGCTACAAGAACGACGAGTCCTGTGAGAGAGTTGGTCGCACCATTGACTTGTGTCGCAAGTTCAAGGCCGGAGGTCTGACCGAGAAGGTGGAGAAGGCCAAATGCTACAAGGATTTCCTCCCCATTGAAAACTGAAGCACCCTCAGCTCAGTTTTCCGTTCTTCAGTCATTTTTGTTTGTTCTATGTCTTAATCTCAGTGCTGTGTCTGCGTGGTGAAGCTTTAAAGCTACTATCTTTTGGATTCCCCGAATGTGATAAAATGATAATGAAAGGTCGAAACAGTTTTTTGGTTTGTTTTTTCTTCTTCTCCGGATTCTAATAAATTGATTGGAACTGTTTGAGACAGAATGTCTGTTTCCCTGTCTGTTCGTCTGTCTGTGTCTGCCTGTGTGTGTGTGTGTGTGTGTGTGTGTGTGTGTGTGTGTGTGTGTGTGTGTGTGTGCACGCGAGCATGCACGCGCACATGCGCGAACATGTGTGTGTGTGTGTGTGTGTGTGCGTGCGTGCGTGCGTGCGTACGTGCGTGCATGCGTGCGTGTGTGTGTGTGTGTGTGTGTTGGTTAAATTCAATAATTACAAACCAAAACTATGACTGAACACACACACACTCTCTCTCTCTGTCTCTCTCTCTCTCTCTCTCTCTCTCTCTCTATCTCTCTAGCACACTTACACACACGCGCACTAGCTCAAAAAAGGAGAAAAAAAATAGAGGGAAAGATAGATACAGCGCCGCCCCCCCCCGCCCCCTCTCCCCTCGCACCCCTCCACGCACACACACACACAAACACACACACACAATACAACAACAAACAAACAACAAAACAACAACAAAAAATCATTAAGAGAAAACAGACAGACAGATAATGTTACTTGTGACAAAAAAAAAAAAGATCATTAATTTCATTTGGGGTACTGATAACATCATCAAGTGGAGTGATGGCCAAGAGGTAACGCGTCCGCCTAGGAAGCGAAAGAATCTGAGCGCGCTGGTTCGAATCACGGCTCAGCCGCCGATATTTTCTCCCCCTCCACTAGACCTTGAGTGGTGGTCTGGACGCTAGTCATTCGGATGAGACGATAAGCAGAGGTCCCGTGTGCAGCATGCACTTAGCGCACGTAAAAGAACCCACGGCAACAAAAGGGTTGTTCCTGGTAAAATTCTGTAGAAAAATCCACTTCGATAGGAAAAACAAATAAAACTGCACGCAGGGAAAAAAAAAAAAAAATGGTGGCTGTAGTATAGCGACGCGCTCTCCCTGGGGAGAGCAGCCCCAATTTCACACAGAGAAATCTGTTGTGATAAAAAGAAATACAAATACAAATACAAATCAAAGACACAGAGAGAGAGGTACAAAAGATGTACAGAAATAATAAAATAAAATAATAATAAAATAACGATCACTGAAAACTTAACATTCCTCTATCATTTTGCGAACAAACAAACAAACACAAAAATTTAAAAAAAAAAAAAAAAAAAATACTGCGCCAATTCTTACAGGTGAGCTATGTGAACATGACTACAGTCATATCAAATTACTGCGCCGTTTCTGACCAAGCTAGGTGAACATGACTATAGTCATATCAAATTACTGCGCCATTTCTAACCACGCTAGGTGAACATGACTATAGTCATATCAAATTACTGCGCCATTTCTGACCAAGCTAGGTGAACATGACTATAGTCATATCAAATTACTGCGCCATTTCTAACCAAGCTCGGTGAACATGATTATAGTCATATCAAATGACTGCGCCATTTCTTACCAAGCTCGGTGAACATGATTATGGTCATATCAAATGACTGCGCCATTTCTAACCACGCTAGGTGAACATGACTATAGTCATATCAAATTACTGCGCCATTTCTAACCACGCTAGGTGAACATGACTATAGTCATATCAAATGACTGCGCCATTTCTAACCAAGCTAGGTGAACATGATTATAATCATATCAAATGACTGCGCCATTTCTTACCAAGCTCGGTGAACATGTTTATAGTCATATCAAATGACTGCGCCATTTCTTACCAAGCTCGGTGAACATGACTATAGTCATATCAAATTACTGCGCCATTTCTAACCAAGCTCGGTGAACATGATTATGGTCATATCAAATTACTGCGCCGTTTCTAACCAAGCTAGGTGAACATGACTATAGTCATATCAAATTACTGCGCCGTTTCTAACCAAGCTCGGTGAACATGATTATGGTCATATCAAATTACTGCGCCATTTCTTACCAAGCTAGGTGAACATGATTATGATCATATCAAATTACTGCGCCATTTCTTACCAAGCTAGGTGAACATGATTATGATCATATCAAATTACTGCGCCATTTCTAACCAAGCTAGGTGAACATGATTATAATCATATCAAATTACTGCGCCATTTCTAACCAAGCTCGGTGAACATGATTATGGTCATATCAAATGACTGCGCCATTTCTTACCAAGCTAGGTGAACATGATTATAGTCATATCAGATGACTGCGCCATTTCTTACCAAGCTAGGTGAACATGATTATGGTCATATCAAATGACTGCGCCATTTCTTACTAAGCTTGGTGAACATGATTATGATCATATCAGATGACTGCGCCGTTTCTTAGGAAGCTAAACCGTTTACTTTATATATAATCAAAGCGATTTCCCTCTAAACATGGGACTGACAAATTAATCATAACTGACTCCACTGATTGCGTACAGGAGTGAAGAGATAAATCCAGACGCCACTGAGCATCATTACTAGAGCAAAAGTTTTCACTGCCCTCTTACAAAAAGACATTATTCTGTGTAAGTTGAGAAAAGAGAGAAGTTGAGGAAAGAGCGAACAGGGGTTCAGAGCACCACTGACTGACATATTGGCGCCGGTTATAGGACTTGGTAACAAGGGGAGATAAAACATGTGACTGATTTAAAAAACAACAACAAAAAACAAAACAAAAAAAACAACAAAACAGTCAACAGGTAAAAAAGAAATGCAAGCTTTTTTCTATTTTCTTGTATATATATATATATATATATATATATATATATATATATATATATATATATATATATATATATATATATATATATATATATGAACATGATTATAATCATATCAAATCACTGCGCCATTTCTTACCACGCTAGGTGAACATGATTATAATCATATCAAATTATATATATATATATATATATATATATAGAGAGAGAGAGAGAGAGAGAGAGAGAAAAGAAGAAACAAAGAAATATTATAAAGTACAAAGTTCCAGCAAATTTTTATCGCACTCATGAAACATTATAAATGTCAATGGATTTAAGATTACTATGTATCACAATGGAGTCTCCCGTCGGACCGACGGATGAGTAGGCAGGCAGGCTTATTTGTCGGTGTGTTGTATCACAGTTAATAAACCATTCTATTGATGATGACTTTGGATGATCCTGTTGACATCCACTTCAAAGAAGAAATGATGTTGGACAAAATCGATACCAATACCAATGACATCAGAGTTGGGGGGAGGAACAGGAACATATTCCTGCACATTTCCTTCACATGAAGCAACAACTGATGTTGTATGGCAATGTAATGATGACGTGAAAAGATAGTTGGAAAGCACTGTGTATAAATCTTGAGTTTGAGTTCGAGGTGTGCATCTGTAGTGTGCTGTGCATGTTTATGTGTGTGTGTGTGTGTGTGTGTGTGTGTGTGAGTGTGTGTGTGTGTGTGTGTGCGTGTGTGTGTGTGTGTGTGTGTGTGTTTGTGTGCCAGTGAGCGCGTGCGTGCGTGTGTGTGTGTGCATGATGTACGCACACAGAAACTGCTGTTCATGTCATATATGTTTTGTTGGGGAAAGGGCAAACAGAGGGTAGGTGTGTGTGTGTGTGTGTGTGTGTGTGTGTGTGTGTGTGTGTAACAGACAGACAGACAGGCACAGGAGAGAGACACAAAGAGAGAGAGAGAATGAATGATGCACGCATACGGACTCTGCTATTCATGTTGTCTATTTTTCATGGGGGGAAAGGGTAGAGTGGGGAAGGAGAGCACAGTTTGGGAGGTGGTGGGGGTGGTGAGAGACTCAGTGAACGGGAGGCCCAGCGCCTGTTCTTGTACGGGACACTATCGAAATAAAACTACCTCTGCTCTTACCACAGACTGAGTTTCCTCCCTTAAACTCTCTCTCTCCCTTTCTCTCTCTCTTCCTTTCTGTCCACTTCTTTCTTTCTCTTTTATTTCCTGCGTTACTCTCCGTCGGCCTATCTGTCTCTTTCATTCTTTTTTCTGTCTCTCCTCCTCCCTGTCACCCCCCTTCAACAAACCTCTTGCCTGTCTTCTGACTATAATAACTGATCGTTAAGTTTTCACTTCACTTCATCAGTTCCTTGTGAGCACAGTTCATATTTATATGAATTATTTTTGGTCCTGTTTATCGGGTGCCTGCATGGCTCAGTTGGGTGATCACCGTTCTCTCAATCAGAAGGTTGTGAGTTCGAGTCTCCAGGCACACCCAAGATGTGCATAGTAGGGATGTAGGATAAAATAAAGCCAAACAAAATAAAACAAAATAAAATAAATTAAATTAAAAAATTAAAAAACCGGTTGAAATAGGAGGCGAAAAAATAAAACATGATCCCCCAAAAAGTAGAATGATGTGAGAAACCAAACTGGAAAAAAAAATTAAATTTAACTTTTGCATTTTTTTTTTCTTCTTATATATATAGACAAGAGGGGCAAGGCTTTCAAGACACTTGTGATGCACTTAAAAAAAAAAAATCTAATCGTTAAAATATGTTCTGTATTTGTTATCATAAAGACATTATTCTGTTTGAGTTGAGAAATGAGAGAAGATGAGGAAAGAGCGAACAGGGGTTCAGAGCACCACTGACTGACATGTTGGAGCCGGTTATTGGACTTGGTAACAAGGGGAGATAAAACATGTGACTGATTTGGGGAAAAAAAAATAATACAGTCGACAGGTAAAAAAGAAATGCAAGCTTTTTTTCTATTTTCTTATATATATATATATATATATATATATATATATGAACATGATTATAATCATATCAAATTACTGCGCCATTTCTACCCAAGCTAGGTAAACATGATTATAATCATGTCAAATTACTGCGCCATTTCCAACCAATCTAGTTGAACATGATTATAATCATATCAAATCACTGCGCCATTTCTTACCACGCTAGGTGAACATGATTATAATCATATCAAATTATTGCGCCATTTCTGATCACGCTAGGTGAACATGATTATAATCATATCAAATTGTATATATATATATATATATATATATATATATAGAGAGAGAGAGAGAGAGAGAGAGAGAGAGAGAGAGAGAGAGAGAGAAAAGCAGAAACAAAGAAATATTATAAAGTACAAAGTTCCAGCAAATTTTATCGCACTCATGAAACACTATAAATGTCAATGGATTTAAGATATACTATGTATCGCAATGGAGTCTCTAGTCGGACCGACGGATGAGAAGGCAGGCAGGCTTATTTGTCGGTGTGTTGTATCACAGTTAATAAACTATTCTATTGATAATGACTTTGGATGATCCTGTTGACATCCACTTCAAAGAAGAAATGATGTTGGGCAAAATCGATACCAACACCAATGACATCAATTGGGAGGAGGAACAGGAACATATTCCTGCACATTTCCTTCACATGAAGCAACAACTGATGTTGTATGGCAATGTAATGATGACGTGATAAGATAGTTGCAAAGGCACACTGTGTATAAATCTTGAGTTTGAGTTTGAGTTCGAGGTGTGCATCTGCAGAGTACTGAGTATGTTTATGTGTGTGTGTGTGTGTGTGTGTGTGTGTGTGTGTGTGTGTGTGTGTGTGTGTGTGTGTGTTTGTGTGCCAGTGTGCCAGTGTGCGCGTGCGTGCGTCTGTGCGGCGTGTGTGTGCATGATGGACGCACACAGAAACTGCTGTTCATGTCATATATGTTTTGTTGGGGAAAGGGCAAACAGAGGGTAGGTGTGTGTGTGTGTGTGTGTGTGTGTGTGTGTGTGTGTGTGTGTGTGTTAGACACAAAGAGAGAATGAATGATGCACACATACGGACTCTGCTATTCTTGTTGTATATTTTTCATGGGGGGAAAGGGTAGAGTGGGAAAGGAGAGCACAGTTTGGGAGGTGGTGGGGGTGATGAGAGACTCAGTGAACAGGAGGCCCAGCTCCTGTTCATGTAAGGGAGACTATCGATATAAAACTGTCTTCTGACTATAATAATTGATCGTTAAGTTTTCACTTCACTTCATCACTTCCTTGTGAGCACAGTTCATCTTTATATGAATTATTTTTCGTCCTGTTTATCGGGTGCCTGCATGGCTCAGTTGGGTGATCACCGTTCTCTCAATCAGAAGGTTGTGAGTTCGAGTCTCCAGGCACACCCAAGATGTGCATAGTAGGGATGTAGGATAAAACAAAACAAAATAAAATAAATTTAAAAAAAATAAAAAAAACCGGTTGAAATAGGAGGTGAAAAAATAAAACATGATCCCCCAAAAAGTAGAATGAAGTGAAAAACCAAACTGGAAAAAAAAATAATTCAATTTAGCTTTTGCTTCTTTTTTTTTTCTTCTTATATATAGAGAGACAAGAGAGGCAAGGCCTTCAAGACTCACTTGTGATACACTTTTTTAAAAATCTAATCGTTGAAATGTGTTCTGTATTTGTTATCATAAAGACATTATTCTGTTGAGACAGGTAAAAAAACCTTTTTTTCTATTTTACATATGAATATGATTATGGTCATATCAAATTTACTGCGCCATTTCTTACCACGCTAAGTGAACATGATTATTATCATATCAAATTATATATATATATATATATATATAAAAGCAGAAACAAAGAAATATTATAAAGTACAAAGTTCCAGCAAATTTTATCGCACTCATGAAACACTATAAATGTCAATGGATTTAAGATATACTATGTATCACAATGGAGTCTCCCGTCGGACCGACGGATGAGTAGGCAGGCAGACTTATTTGTCGGTGTGTTGTATCACAGTTAATAAACTATTCTATTGATAATGACTTTAGATGATCCTGTTGACACCCACTTCAAAGAAGAAATGATGTTGGGCAAAATCGATACCAATACCAATGACATCTGAGTTGGGGGGAAGGAACAGGAACATATTCCTGCGCATTTCCTTCACATGAAGCGACAACTGATGTTGTATGGCAATGTAATGATGACGTGAAAAGATAGTTGGAAAGGCACACTGTGTATAAATCTTGAGTTTGAGTTCGAGGTGTGCATCTGTAGTGTGCTGTGTATGTTTATGTGTGTGTGTGTGTGTGTGTGTGTGTGTGTGTGTGTGTGTGTGTTTGTTTGTGTGCCAGTGTGCGCGTGCGTACGTCTGTGCGTGTGTGTGCATGATGTACGCACACAGATACTGCTGTTCATGTCATATATGTTTTGTTGGGGAAAGGGCAAACAGAGGGTAGGTGTGTGTGTGTGTGTGTGTGTGTGTGTGTGTGTGTGTGTGTGTGTGTGTGAGACAGACAGACAGACAGACAGACACAGGAGAGAGACACAAAGAGAGAGAGAGAGAATGTATGATGCACGCATACGGACTCTACTATTCATGTTGTATATTTTTCATGGGGGGAAAGGGTAGAGTGGGGAAGGAGAGCACAGTTTGGGAGGTGGTGGGGGTGGTGAGAGACTCAGTGAACGGGAGGCCCAGCTCCTGTTCATGTAAGGGAGACTATCGATATAAAACTACCACTGCTCTTACCACAGACTGAATTTCCTCCCTTACTCTCTCTCTCTCTCTCTCTCTCTCTCTCTCTCTCTGTCCACTTCTTTCTTTCTCTTTTATTTCCTGCGTTACTCTCTGTCGGCCTATCTGTCTCTTTCATTCTTTTTTCTATCTCTCCTCCTCCCTGTCACCCCCCTCAACAAACCTCTTGCCTGTCTTTTGACTATAATAACTGATCGTTAAGTTTTCACTTCACTTCATCACTTCCTTGTGAGCACAGTTCATCTTTATATGAATTATTTTTGGTCCTGTTTATCGGGTGCCTGCATGGCTCAGTTGGGTGATCACCGTTCTCTCAATCAGAAGGTTGTGAGTTCGAGTCTCCAGGCACACCCAAGATGTGCATAGTAGGGATGTAGGATAAAATAAAGCCAAACAAAATAAAACAAACAAAAATAAAATGAATTAAAAAATTAAAAAAACGGGTTGAAATAGGAGGCGAAAAAATAAAACATGATCCCCCAAAAAGTAGAATGATGTGAAAAACCAAACTGGAAAAAAAAATTTAGCTTTTGCTTCTTTTTTTTCTTCTTATATATATAGACAAGAGGGGCAAGGCCTTCAAGACTCACTTGTGATACACTTAAAAAAAAAAAAAAATCTAATCGTTAGAATGTGTTCTGTATTTGTTATCATAAAGCTTCGGGTTAAAAAAAAAATTAAAAAAAGTACTGACGGCAGATTCGAACCCCACGTGTTCGGGTGAGAAGAAACTGTCTTACCCAGTACACAATCGTGGCTCCTTAACTGACGTTCAAAAATTCAATATTTAAACATGCGTTTTTAAAGGGCGATAAATCGATTGCGGTATTCGCAGTGAGAACGCTGTTTAAATCATAATATTCTGGTGTATCTTGGACACTCAAAAAATCTTTAAGGACAATTAACAATTTTTTTTAAGTCCGCGGTAAAGGAGACGTGGCTATCGCCGCAATCACACTGCAACATTTAGCCGTTTTCTCTGGATCCAGATAGACGTACAAGTTTAGTTACATCCGCTAGGAATGTACTAAAGTGTCAGTGCCCTAAACAATTTGTTAAGATGGCCGGTCGTGGGGCAACACACTTCAACTGGACATTCACCAATGGCTACTAACCGTTGCTTCTTGTTTTGGGGCAGGGTTGTCAATATTGGTGGGCAGGCGTAACCGTGAGTGTAGTCGTCCTCGTAGTGGGAGGGTGTTGGCGTTCTGGGTCAGTTTGGGTCATTCATTCATTATAACCATCGCTCCTGGTGGAGCATAGGCCATCGACGACCCCTCGCCATCGCACTCTGTTCTGGGCTGTTCTGGGCCATTCCAGTCCAGTTGGTCCCTTGCTGCTTCAGCTCTGCCTCGGTGTCTCGCCTCTAGCTGTTGCGAGGCCGGCTTCTCTTCCTCTTTCCCTGCGGGTTCCAGGTCAGGGTTTGGCGTGTAATGGTGGACGCTGGCTTCCTGAGGGTGTGTCCGATCCGGCCCCACTTCCTCCGCAGTATCTGCTCGGCCACTGGTTCAGTTTGGGTAGTCATGTTAAAAATGACTGCCGCCGTCGGGTAGTAGTCCGGTACTGGCGGAAAGTCGTGGTTGAGTATCTTTTTAGAGCTTGCGCTGAGAGGGATGTGTTCTCCTCTAAGGTGAAGTGCACACTGCACAGGCTTGCTGATGCTGCAGGGTGACCAAAACACCAGTGAGTTGTTTGCAGCGCCCCTCTTCTTCTAGCAAGAGTAACCGCCCCTTGGTGCTGAACTTCCGGCGTCCGCTAACCGTGTTTCACAACAGTACGACACGGTCGATTCAATTTCTCTTTTATGTTCATTCTAGTTTTATAGTTTTAAAGTTGATATGAAAATTGAGTATTTTGTGAAACTAATAACATGTAGAGCAAAGTACAAGTACTTCTAAACGTTGTATGAAGTGAAAAGAACTTCATTTTGAGAAAAGTCAAGACTGGAAACTTTTACGTTTCATCAAGGGTATTAACTCTCATGGTTTATTATTTTTAACTGTGAATTCCGACTGATTTTGTGGATATTTTTATAGCAGTTTGGAGCATAATCCAGTAAGTGATGAGGCGTTCACAAATCTTTCTCTGAATAAATATTTAACGGTCTCCTTCTCCAACTTTCCATCACATGTTATGGCGTGTATTGCCGATTGAATATAGGATTGAACGGGCAGGCCAACAACTTGAAATAAAATGGCGTCCTTCGCGTTCGCAAGGAATATGAGCACGTGCTTTGAATATGTATCAATATGTGTACGCAATTGATTTTTGCCCATGACCTTCAGGGCTCAGCCAATAGATCTATAAAGTCCACTCGTCGTATTGATTTTAATATTTTCCGAAAAAGACTACTTGGGCGAATGAACATAGTGAAAGCCCTGTACACTGAGAGTAAAACACACAAGCTTTTTATGTATTGAGTATAATTTCAAAATGTAATGTTTAAGATGAGAAAGATCACTTTAAAGCAAATTAACCCCCCCTAGCATTAATTACAGATTAATTTCCCTTTTTTACTATCTGCAGCAAAGACATGCACCAGAAATATAACTTCCATGCTTAGCAAAAGAAGTTCCTGTTTGAACAAAAAATGACAAAAATGACTGCTCTTGTTGTTGTGTCTGAATATCAGGTAGAGGGGAGTTTAACGAGCTATCGGCTTGGAATATCAGATTAAAGTGCCAAGGTTAGAGAGAAAAAAAAATATAACAGTAAATTCAGTTTGCATATGATTTGGCTTCTTTTTTCTTTTTTTGTGCCCATCCCAGCGGTGCAATATTGTTTTAAGCAAGATGACTGGAAAGAATTGATTTTTTTCCTATTTTTATGCCAAATTTGGTGTCAGCTGACAAAGTATTTGCAGAGAAAATGGCAATGTTAAAGTTTACCACACCCACACCCGCACAGTGACAACCGAACACCGGGTTAAAACATACTCACTTTGTTTACACAAGTGAGTCAAAAATTAATGATACAGTCAACAGGTAAAAAAAAAAAAAAAAGCAAGCTCTTAATACAGTAAGGACATCATCGTTAATGGCTAAACGATATCAAGTGTGCATCCCTGTGTATTCCCTTTTTTACGCTCTCTCTATCTCTCCAGGTTGGTTAAAAGGGCGAAAGTAGGAATGACGCCATAAGGGACGCTATCACCTCACATGTGGAATTGCTTGAATTGTTTCCCTTGGACCGTACACATACGCTGTGTGTGTCAAACACACACTCTCTTTCCCTCTCTCCCCTCTCTGTCTCCGTCTCTCTCTCTCTCTCTCTGAAATTCACAGGACAGTGACAGATTTAAGCTATACAGAATGATCAATAATTTGCATAATGTTCCAATTTATATGCGTATGCATATTGCTAGAGGTTTGAAGTATTTAATAACGAAATTTAGGTTCGGTGTCTCTGATATTTTTACTCATCAGTATCGTTATAGGCAGTCAAACATTTGTAAATTGTTATGCCCATTATGCAAAGAATCAATTGAAGATGAGGTCCATTTTGTGCTTAGTTGTCCAGCATTGAGAAATATTAGAGAACGATTAATTCCACTCAAATTTTATAGACAGCCTTGTTTATTTAAACTCATTTTGTTATTGTCGTCTACGAAAGAAACTATTGTACAACATTTTGCTTTATATTTGCATAGAGCTTTTAAACAACGCAATGCTTATGTAACGTAATTTTTCTTTGTAGTAATATGCGACTTAATGTCAATTCCATGTGTACCCCCTTCTAAGGGGCTATGGCCTATATGAATAAAACATCTACATCTACATCTCTCTCTCTGAAATTCACTTTCTTTTTCATTGTACCGCATACGACGATAAACGAAAAAACTGTAGTATGATAAATTCTTTCTTTGGTAATCCTAGCCACAATCATGTTCTGAGTATTATTTCGAATGACAATGAAAACTCTTTGAAAGCTCTAGCTAGATTCATTGCAGAAGCAATGCTTGTGAGAAAAAAGATAATGGAACAAAATGACAACTAATCCAATGATGATCCACATTTAACCGCACGTTTCATGTAAATATCTGTACGCATGTGAGTGCGTGCATTGTTAAGTATGTATTTTTGCGCGCGCGCGCGCGTGTGTATGTGTGTGTGTGTGATGTTAGAACCATTCAAGAGGTGCAACAATATGCTTAATATGATATCCCCCTTGTCCTGAGGGCTGTATTGCTATATGGACAATAAATGACTTTTCACGTTTTCACGTTTCTCTCTCTCTCCTCTCATTTTGTTGTTATTTAACGAAAGTGAAACGATTATACATTTATATGATAAATAACATGGGAAATAATTGGGTAACAAGAAATAAACCCTGATACAATAATGAAACGACAGATCGGTGGCTATCATGTTCCACCTTATCTCGAAATGCTGGATCCTGTGGATATGGAACTGATTTTGAGTGATGACTTGTATATATATATATAAATTATACAAATATACATATGTATATATATATATATATATATGTGTGTGTGTGTGTGTGTGTGTGTGTATGTGTGTGTGTGTGTGTGTGTGTGTGACTGA
>JAAQRG010308055.1:12500-15904 GCA_011634625.1 Babylonia areolata | reverse complement strand
CTCACTGCTTCCTCGTGGCAAACGTTGGTTTAACCCTTTCACCGCCAGTCAATTTAGAGTGCAAAATTCCCTTGTGCTACAAACACAGAAAATATGGTGTCTAACAATAGCTTGGGATTCCCCCTGCGATGTTTAGAAAATATGGCCTGTCCTACCACCGAACATAAAGAGCAGTAGGTTCATGGACAACAGACCCATGATCTGGTCACCCTTCAGCGACATGGGTCCTCTACCTAGCTGCTCCATAAATGCGAGCTTGGCAGTGAAATGGTTAATGTTGTGCACGTTCTCCAGAAGACGTCTGTGCCTTTCTGTCCGTCGGTATGATTCCTTTATCCACTGATTATCTTGCAGGCATTAAAACAGAGAGCAAAAATCGATCAGTCTTAGATGAGAGGCTTCCAAATCACCCTTTGTTTCTTTTCTTTTCTTTTTCTTTTTTTTTTCCTTTTTTTCTTTTTTTGTTTTAGTTTTTTGTTTTTTTTGTTTTTGTTTTGTTTTTGTTTTTGTTTTGTTTTATTTAATTTGGCTATATCATCAGTTTATTCTTTCTACATTTTGTTATTTTGTTATTCATCCAACTCAAGGTTTGGTTTTCATATGTGTGTGTGCATAACACGTGCATCAATTTGTATACAGGTCGGTGGCCTTTCATTAAAATAGTTCTGAGTTCTAAATGTCACTTCAAATTCATAATTGTTAATAAGCAATAGTGCTGCCCGTCTTTCGTCTATACGAAGCAAAGAAAAGCAAACAAACCAAAAACAAACAAAAACAAAACAAAACAAAACCCAGATGGTACAGGAATCGTTCTAGTTTCATGGCATAATCAGTATCTTGTAAAGAGTACATATTGTAGGATTTTCTAAGGTAATGCGAAACATCTGTTTTTTTAAAGGTTGTCCCTGACATTGCATAAACGAAAAAGTAATGCTTGCCATTTTAATTTGCGAATATTTTCCTCGACAGTCAGAATACCCGCATTCTCTAAAGAAAAAAAAAAAGAAAAAAAAAAGAAAAGAAACAAATCACATTGCATTTTTGTTTATGTTTGTCATATTCTGGTATCAGTAAAATGATTTTACCACTACAGTGTTATGAGCATAGTGGGAGAGAGAGAGAGAGAGAGAAAAAAAAGAAACAAGTAAGAAAGAAGTAGACAGACGTTTATTGCTGAGTGATAGCAGTACCAGATAATCCAAGAACAGCCTGACTACTGATCACATGAAAATGAACCGTTCCATTTTTTTATGATGATAGCCACAAATCCCGAAAGGACCATTCACAAAGTGGTCAATAGTACTGGTGGCTCCCTCGTGTCTTACGCTGTGTTAATGCGTACGTTTCTGGTCTTGTCCTCCTGCGTATTCTCCACAAGACGTCTCTTGCTCTCTGTCGGCTGGTAAAGTTCCGTTTGATGTTGTCTTGGCCTTGGGCATGTGGACACCGCTCGTTCTCAATGCCGTTTGCTGCAGAAGCTGGTCGTAAAATGGCCATTCAGTGGCTCGGCTGGCTGGAGGGTGCCATTCATTCCGTTAGAACATAACTTTGTGTGTATTGGGGAGCAGACAGAAAGAGTAAAACAAATGTTGTCCGCTTCTGCGATATGATCTGGCACTCAGTCTGTGCAATACAAATGATAGAGGATTTGAATGAGCGCATTTTCCATACAGAAAATGAGGGACTGGAGAGGTGAGGAGAGAGAGAGACAGAGACAGAGACGCTGATACTGAGACAATGTGAGAGAGAGGAGATGGAGAGAGAAACGAAACGAAATTCTATTTTTGTCAGGGTAATGAGATAAGCAAAACATATGCTTTTTTCCACCCAGCCCTGGGGGTATAAAAGAAAGGAAAAAAAAGAGGAATGTGGTAGGTAGGGCTACATCAAAGAACATATGAACACAGAACTGTTAACAAGAAAGATATCAATGACAAATTTCACTGAAAATCACAAGAGAAACTTATGAAAAAAGACGACTACAAAGCGATAAACTAAACAACTCTCTATCCCCATCCCTACCCCAGTCTCATTCCCTCCAACCCCATGCACATAGTGAAAGCCTTAGATTTCAACATTCAGTCGTAAATATGATAATAATCAAAGTTATTAAAATTCATGATGATACACCAATAACTTTCCTTTTTTGGGGGGTGGGGGGTGGGGGGCTTGGGGGTGGGGCTTGGGGGGGGGTCCAATAACATTGGTCAACGTGAAGAAGAAAAACAAATGAACAAAGCATCTAGTAAGATGATCAACAAGTTGTCTACATTGACGTGTTTTTTTTTCCTGAAGTAGAAATGTTGTGTAAGCTGATTTAAAGGAAGAAATACTGCTTTCATTTTTGATAATCGAAGGTAAAGTGTTCCAGAGTGTCCTTCCTGCGTAAACATGCGGTATGGCACGAGTGGTTTGTTCTAAATCCTGACTTATTGGGATGAATTAGATTTTTTTTTTAAACATGAGACATATGATATTTATAGATATGCTTTTCCAAAAGTTTTGAAAGAACTGATAAAAGTGAAATGGGTCTGTAATTAGAGGGATTAGTTTTATCTCCAGATTTATAGAGTGGGATTATTTGGCTTGTTTTAAACTATTAGGAAAATAACTTTATATCAATGCAAAGGTTGAACAAATAAGTTAAAGAGTCTGTAATGACAGAAGCACACATTGTAGGTATTTTACTGTCTAAATTGTCAAGACCACGCGTTCCCGTCTGTTAGAGATATGTGAGATGACTGTGAACGTCACATACAGTTACAGGAGGAATGACAACGTCTGATGTGATATTTTTTTAGAGTTAAAAAAAAATCTTATTCTAACGCAAGATCATTAGAATGGGATTTGTCATTCTGTGTACAGTTAACTTTAAAATATTAGCTAAATGATTGTTTAGATTATCCGCTGAAATACAATTTATAGAATAAGCCGTTTTGTCGACTTTTTTTTTTTTTCTTGTAAGAGTGTTAATAACTTTCCAAATTGATTTTGAATTACTGTTTGAACCGCTGGAAACAAGATCCCGGAAGTATTTCTTTTTTGAAGATCGTAACATTGCTGTAACTATATTTCTTTGTTACTTAAAATAATTAAATTGTTTCGCTTTCCGAAAATTGTCTCTTATGCGTACATATTCTTGAATTTCTTCTGTTTCCCATGGCGGGGGAGGGGGTGGTGGTGTTGTGCTTCACTCTTTCAGTTATCAATGGAGCGTGTCTGTTATAAATGTCAATGAATGTTTTAAGCCAGAATTGAAATACTTCATCAGGGTCATTGATCTGGTATACGTATGATAGAGGTGACTGTGCAAAGTCGAAAAGAAATAGGTCTTTATCAAAGTTTGCAAAAGATTCATAAGTTTATGTCCAGGCTTAGGAATTGTTGTGCCTTTTCTGATCCAG
>JAAQRG010308055.1:0-5000 GCA_011634625.1 Babylonia areolata | reverse complement strand
CATTCTCCGGAACGAAATAACCACCGTTCAGATAGACCGCCCGCAGAGAAGGCCTGGTAATTCTCAGCGGCACTGTCGAGATTCTTCAGCTTCTGACAAATTCGAACTCTTGTCATGTCAGGATGCGTTTTTCGTTCCTGTATTATGGAAATCCAGGTGGGTGTTTTATTGAGATCTTTATTTCCGGTGTCAGGTTAGCGTTGTGTGGTACTGCATGATCTGGAATGGTGATTATACAGGTTTGCAGTGGGATAGCAATGTTGTTTTCTCCCTGTCTCTGACATACACATTTAAAAAAAAAAAAAAAAAAAATATATATATATATATATATATATATATATATATATATATATATACATACATACATACTGTTCCGGTTTCATTTTTTTGTGATTGAAATAATGTGTTCAGTGAGATCGTGACTCCTGATTTCTTCGTTTCCAAAGACACCAGAGCAGAGGATATGGTTTACGTCAGGTTGACAAAGCACAAGCGAGAGACGAATTGTGGTTGTGATGACGGCGTTGCCCACTCCCAGAAGTGGCGCAATCTTGTACAAAACAGGTTGGTATCGATCAAACACAGAACGATACAATGCGTCACTAACTTCAGTCATCGTTATCCTAAGCTAACTCTTGGAATTTGTACCAAAATGTATCTGGTATTATTGATTCACTTTTTTTTTATATACACAGCTTTATTCTTTATCTCGTGAAATCAAAACTTTTTTCTCCTAACTCCTGTATAGATACCATGCCTAGTTTTTAAAACGATCGTCAGTCTTCTTCTTCTTTGTTCGTGGGCTGCAACTCTCACGTTCACTCGTATATACACGAGTGGGTTTTTACGTGTATGACCGTTTTTACCCCGCCATGTAGGCAGCCATACTCCGCTTTCGGGGGTGTGCATGCTGGGTATGTACTTGTTTCCATAACCCACCGAACGCTGACATGGATTACAGGATCTTTAACGTGCGTATTTGATCTTTTGCTTGCGTATACACACGAAGGGGGTTCAGGCACTAGCAGGTCTGCACATATGTTGACCTGGGAGATCGGAAAAAATCTCCACCCTTTACCCACCAGACGCCGTCACCGAGATTCGAACCCGGGACCCTCAGATTGAAAGTCCAACGCTTTAACCACTATTGCGCCCGTCCAATTGTCAATCGAATCCGTTCCATAAAATGTAGAACACTGAAGCAAGGAGAGTAAATGATTAAACACCAATAGAGAGTGGCGACTCTTTCAGTTCACAAGGCACACAACTTCAAGTCAACGCTGCTTATGCCACCTATTCAGCTTGCACTCAGGTAAAGAAAAGGTACATTGGAAGAAACCCGAATGCTTCCTCAAAAACGGAGAAAGTTCCGGGCTTGTCCTCATGCCTATTATTTGACACGTGCACACAGCAGCAATGGCAGAAGAAATGTACAAACATATCTGGCTTTTATATTGACTGACATAGCATTTTAAATCCTGAATATGCTACACTTGGCTGCAGAATGTAAGGCTCAGCTATGATAATGCTAATACTACTACTACTACCACTACTACTACTACTAATAAAATGTAGGCTTATATAGCGCAGTACCCCCATCTCAGATAGGGCTCACCGCACTTTACAATAAAATATACAAATTTAAGACTAAGTGTCGTAAAATATGTACAAAGTCAGCACAGTTACACATGGCACTGGCTAACATATACACATGAAGGACTAAGTGACATGAAAAAAAAAAAAAATGTAAGTCGACACTATCTATGCTAGCTTTTGAGTTCTCTAACTATGGGAAATATGATTTGTGTCTGAGGAACAAGTTCTCATTTGCAAGTCTGCTTTACTGATATCAAGTCTGGAGATGGGTGAATAAAAACAAATGCCAGTCAAATTGTTTTCTGCCTGGTCTGGTGTTTTCAGGATGACGTTTTCTCCCAGTATCATTATGCACATATATGCATACATAAATACATACATATATAGATACGCACGCTCGTGTGTGTGTGTGTGTGTGTGTGTGTGTGTGTGTGTGTGTGTGTGTGTGTTTGTGCGCGTGCGGAAGTGCTGTTTACGAAAGTATGTATGTTGAAAGAAGAGGAATGTTATACATACAATTCTTCGCCGTTGTTTCTTTCACTGGTTCTTATGATGGTTTCTTTGTTGATTAGCTCGTTCCAAACTCCGTTCTTCCGTGTTCGTAAGTTCGTTCAATTGTTCCGTTCTTTCGTTAACTATCTGGTCTGATATTTAGCGATCGGAATAGCTGTTAGCTCTTTCTTGAATGACTGGTTGATCGGTTGCTTGCTTGACTGGATCATTGATTGGGCAGTTGGTTATTTGGTTCCTTCGGTCTTTCATCTGTTCGTGTATTACATGGATACGCAGGTTGGCTAAGGTAGTCACCCAAGGAGGTTGCTAGGTGGATATGTGTATAGGTAGACATACATTTGCATACTTACGGACTTGGTAAATTGTGTGTGTGTGTGTGTGTGTGTGTGTGTGTGTGTGTGTGTGTGTGTGTGTGTGTGTGTGCGTCTGTGTGTGTGTGTGTGTGTGTGTGTGTGTGTGTGCATACGTGCATGTGTGCGTATGCACAAGTTTTTAGATTGATATGCACTTGTATGTATCCTAATTTCTACTGTATCTGTGTTTGTGTATGATTTTCGATTTGTGTTCGTACCTTGTTATGCACTCCCCCCCTCCGCCCCCCACCCCCACCCCCACCCCCACCCGCCCCCCGCCCCCCGCCAATATTCCTTGTGACCCTGGTACACTTGGTAATAAAGACATTCTGTTCTATTCTATTCTAATGTTAGAGTGTTAGCTGTCCGTCATTTATTTGCTTTCTTATTTAGTCGGTCAGCCTGGTTTTTCTCTCTCTTGATACTTAGTATGTCCAATTCTTCGCTAAACGATGAATTCCTGTTCTCTCTCGCAGCAGGTACAGGCTATAGGTATTCCCTCTATTTTGACACTGACGTTATGCCATTAGAGACTAGCGGCGACAGTTGCAATGCGGAGGAAGGACAGACAGACAGTCTTTACATTGACAGTGCCTGTGTCTAAGAGTGTCAGGGGAGCAGTTGTCTGGCAGCCGCCTGCAAACTGCTGGTCATTATTGTTCTGCTGTAGCACCACCTCCAGTCTGGACACGAATGGCTTCAGAATTCATTACGGGATGTATCCCCGTGAGGTGGGATAAAAGAGACCAGCCTGTGTGTGTGTGTGTGTGTGTGTGTGTGTGTGTGTGTGTGTGTTGTGTTGTGTTGTGTGTGTGTGTGTGTGTGTGTGTGTGTGTGTGTGTGTGTGTGTGAGTGTGTGTGTGTGTGTGTGTCTGTTTGTCTGTCTGTGTGTATGAGGAAAAGATACAGATAGATAGGTAAGATAGATATATAGATGCAGAAAGAAAGAGAGACAGACAGACAGACACAAAGAAGGAAATTGAGCATATATATATATATATATATATATATATATATATATATATATATATATATGATTTTAACCACTAAGTGGTGAATGACTTATGACTTACACAAGTTATCCGTTGCATCAGAGCCAAATATCAACATTGCTAAGCTTGTGCTCAACATTTAAATCACCTCTGCTGGAGCGGGATAAGTAACCTAACCTACACCAGTGACAGTAAATGAGAAAGAACGCGTCATATGCACTCTCTAGAACATTCTGGGACAAACGATCAGAGTCGGCATTGGCTGTGACGTTGAGAAGAATTACATGGAACATTGCTCCAAACATTTTACGACATGACAATTTTCTAGACCAATCATAGCCCAGCTGTGACTACATGTCAACACAATAACTGAACAAAGCAATATCAACATACTCATATGAACACAAGTACTGTGTCAAAGAATACAATTTACTAATCAACACATTCTACACACTAGTACTTACGGTGATACGTAGCGAGATGTCAGCCGTTGTGGGAACACAAACGATGCAAACACTGCTCGTGACACAGCAAGAGAGAAAGAGAGCAGGCTCTGGCCACAGGATGGCTCAGGTATAAAGTGAACACGATTGTTGGAGTTTTAACGACCTATTGGCGCCTACACCCTTAAGGTCAAGTTTGTTGGTTGGAGATGTTTAAGTGCAGGTATTTGTTTGTGTGTGTGGCTGGGATTGTATGTGTTTGGTGGTAAGGGGGTTGTTTTGTTTTTGTGGATGGGGTTTGCATGTGTTTGGTGGTAGGGGGATGGTAGTTTGTGTGGTTGGGGTTGTGTGAAGTGAACACTCATTACTCACTCAATTTATGCAAGTTAAGCGGACAACAAAGACAATCAGGTGTGCTGCGAAGCAGATCGGCTCAAATCAGGCCAAATCCGACCAAAACTGTGTTAGTTACAAGGTGTTCAATGATAGGTTTCTAAATGATTCCTGAACCAGTTTACATCGGATAAGTCGTAAAAGAAAGAGCTCAACACCTACCTTATAATGAGCACAAAATGAAGTGTTGATTATTTACGATGAATTTATAATCTTAATTTAAGTCACCTGAACAGGGTCAGTTTTAACGAGCTCATCACGGAAAATTACAAACTGCGTTAAATCAATTTAACGTAGGCAAACATAAATGGAATAGATTTAAAGATGGAATTGCGACGATTCTGCCAGTATATAATACTTGTAGTTTACTGATCCGACAAAAGAGATATTAATTAAATATGGTGGAGCAGAAACACAGATTCCAGATCAGTCAATAGCGTACTGCGACAGTGGTTGAGCAGTAAGTGGGTTGTCTGGAGAGGAGGACAAAATGACGTAAGCTTAGGGTCAGCTGAAATCTTTAGACTGACAAACGATTAAATGAAATCAAGTATGCTTTTAACTGATTAAAATGTGTGTGTAAGCACAACACATATAATATTGCAGTGAACGATACAGAAACTTGATTTAATAGATGATTAGGGAATAAGTTTAGAATGGGCTTTGCCTTCAAACCAGGAATGGCGTCACACATTCTGCACGAGCCGTTG
>JAAQRG010308051.1:0-15871 GCA_011634625.1 Babylonia areolata | reverse complement strand
ATTAACTCTCTCCATACGAACGGCGAAAGAGACGATATTAACAGCGTTTCACCCCAATTACCATCATCAAAATATTGCAAGAGGAAGGATCTTATACTGAAGAGGCGAATGTTGACAAAGAATACAATAATTCTGACGACGGAAGCTAAAGGTTGGGTCATTCAGACACCCACTGGACATCCGAGGGGTCTGTGTAGAGGAGAAGAGAGGACTGGCCGTACTGAGTGAGTGAAACAACTGTGTGTGTGTTTGTTGTGTACAGGAGGCGGCCTCATTGACAGCCAGAAAGGAGGGAATTCGTCAGCTGGTGGATGTCTTTCACGCCTCGCTGTTTGCCTACGATGAGGTATTTGTATTTGTATTTCTTTTTACCACAACAAATATCTCTGTGTGAAATTCGGGCTGCTCTCCTCAGGGAGAGCGCGTCGCTACACTACAGCGCCACCCATTTTTTTGTATTTTTTCCTGCGTGCAGTTTTATTTGTTTTTCCTATCGAAGTGGCATTTTTCTACAGAATTTTGCCAGGAACAACCCTTTTGTTGCTGTGGGTTCTTTTACGTGCCGCTAAGTGCATGCTGCACACGGGACCTCGGTTTATCATCTTATCTGAATGACTAGCGTCCAGACCACCACTCAAGGTCTAGTGGAGGGGGAGAAAAATATCGGCGGCTGAGCCGTGATTCGAACCAGCACGCTCAGATTCTCTCGCTTCCTAGGCGGACGCGTTACCTCTAGGCCATCACTCCACTCCTTGTGGTTTGTTTCGTCTGCTGGTTGATTGGCTGGCTTATTTATTTATTTATGCATGAATTTATTTGTTTGTGTATGAATATGTGTGTATATGTATTTATGTATGTTGTTCAGTTATTCATAGGTTTACTTTTTATTCTTTGTGTATCTTTTTTGTGTGTGTGGTTTTTTGTTGTCTGTGTTCATTCATGTATTTATATGTTTTTAAAAAATTGGTTATTCATTTTTATTTTAAGAGACCCTCCCTTCAGGGGTGAAGAACAGAAAGGAGGAGTCTGTGCTGTGCAGACTGCATGCGGGGCACACTTTTTTTTTTTTTTACTCACTCTTACTTGTTGAAGGGGGAAGAGGCCCCTCGATGTATTCCCAGTGATGAACCTCTCACCGTGAAACACGTGCTCCTTGACTGTTGGGATCTGCATGACGTTAGACACAGACATTACACCGGCGGTTTCTTTGAAGACCTTGTTTCGTGATGTCCCTTCATGGGCGCTGATGGACTTCTTGAAAGAAGTGAACATTTTTAATCAGATTTGAAGGTTTTAAACTATGGAAGGTTTTTTTTTTTAACTTTGAGTGGGAAGTTTGAAGTGGTGACTGGTTTAAATTGTTTTTTTTTACCCTTGTAGTAGGTATTAACGTGGCGATAGCCTTGAGATGGCCTTAGTGGTCGGCGAGGCTCTAAACACCATAATTTCATTTCATTTAATTCACACCACCACCACTACCCCCTTCCTGAACCTCACTTCCCCGACAGGATTCCTAATTTTGGGTCTGGAAGGTTGGTAGTCTTGGGTTGAGTGAGTTGTGAGGGTGAGGCTAACCTTTTTAAGAGCGTGTGGCGTGTGTCCTGGTAGGCTGACTTCTTGTCTTTGAAAACACCTGTGGGGGTGGGTGTGAGGGAGGGTGGGGTGGGGGAGGGGAGGGGAGGGGATGATTGTTTCTTCCCTTAGCTGTAAGGGTGTGTGAGTTTAATTAAAAGTGCTGCTCTTCAGTTTTCATACACAAACATTTCATCGTTTTCCCTGAGCTGTAAGGATGGGTTAGTTTAATTAAAAGTGCTTCCCTTCAGTTTTCATACACAAGTATTTCATCGTTTCTTCCCGTAGCTGTGATGGTGTGTTAGTTTAAAGTGCTGCTGTTCAGTTTTCGTACATAAAGTGATAAACATTTCATCGTTTCTTCCCTTAGCTGTGATGGTGGGTTAGTTAAAGTGCTGCTCTTTAGTTTTCGTACATAAAGTGATAAAACATTTCATTGTTTCTTCCCATAGCTGTTACGGTGGGTTAGTTAATTAAGGTGCTGCTGTTCAGTTTTCGTACATAAAGTGATAAACATTTCATCGTTTCTTCCCTTAGCTGTGACGGTGGGTTAGTTAATTAAAGTGCTTCTGTTCAGTTTACATACATAAAGTGATAAACATTTCACGGTTTCTTCTTGCAGATGTTGATGGTTACTATAAGCATCCCTCTCTGTTCAAGGTGAATTTGTTAATGTCGTCAAGCAGTATCAATGACGTACATAATTTTTCGGTATTTTTATATAATGCATTCAAATTAAGAGAAATTGTTACTTCGTAAAACAGTTATGTATTTTTTGAGGTCTGTATACTTACACGGATACAATGCACAGGTTGTTGTCTATATTAATGCTTATTTGTTTATGTGTTTTCGCTGAGTTGTATTATGTTTACCTATACCCCCTTTACTAGGGGCTGTGGCCTGATTGTGAATAAACCATTCCAATTCCAATTCCTGTAGATGTAACGGCGGATTTCCGTCAGCCGCCTGGGATTTCTTTGCTAACTCTGGCATCGTGACCGGAGGCCAGTACGGGAGTCATCAGGTATGTTTCTCATCGTCTCGGTCATCATATTATGTTTTTGTTTATCATTAAAACTTTTCCTCGATGTATTCCCTGTGATAAGCCTCTCACCGTGAAACACGTGCTCCTTGGGATCTGCATGATGTTAGACACAGACATTACACCGGCGGTTTCTTCGAAGACCTTGTGATGTCCCTCCGTGGGCGCTGATGGACTTCTTGAAAGAAGTGAACATTTTTAATCAGATTTGAAGGTTTTAAACTGTGGAAGGTTTTTTTTAAACTTTGAGTGGAAAGCTTAAAGTGGTGACTTGTTTTTATTGTTTGTTTTTTTTACCCTTGTAGTAGGTGCTAACGTGGCGATAGCCTTGAGATGGCCTTAGTGGTCGGCGAGGCTCTAACCACCATGATTTCATTTTACATATGCTTGCTGTGATGTGATCACTGGTTGCATGGATACAAAGCTCAGTGTAAAATGATAGGTGGGTGGGGATGCCCGCCTTAAAAAATCATTTTTAAAAATAGAATCCTTTTTAGAAAAAAAAAAGAAAAGTTTTTCGGTGAAAGAAAATCCATTTATTTACACATACTTAACCATGACCCACTAGTGCAGACTCTGGGGTTTGACATTCCTGTCCTGTGCAAACTACTACCCACCTATGCGGAGAAAACGAAAGTAGCTACGGGCCGATAACCTCCCGGAAGTAGGTAACACTACAAACCAATCATTATACACTGAGCTTTGTATCCATAATTTAAAGGATTTGGGAGGAGGGGGGTGTTGTCGAACACTGCAAACCAATTGTTATACATAGAGCTTTGTATCCATAATATGGGAAATTTTCTTCCTAAAATTATGTTTAAGTAACATACTTACCGTGACCCAACTAGTGCAGACTCCGGCAGGGGTCTGACATTCCTGTCCTGTGCAAACTACTATCTGCCTATGCGGAGAAAACGAAAGTAGCTATGGCCGATAACCTCCCGAAGTAGGTTACCTCCCCTGTGTATCCCTGACTAGCGCCCTCTTTTTCCGGCAGCCATCTTGACTCCTTTTCCTGTGCTCTTCATATGGCATTTGATAAAAAAAAAAGAAAAAAAGAAGAATCCTTTTTGGAAAAAAAAAAAAAAATCCTTTTTGGGTAAAAAAGAAAAAAAAAAGAGAAAAGAATCCACTTTGGAAAAAAAAAATCCTTTTTTGATCAAAAAAAAGAAAAAGAAAAAAAAGGTATGTTTTGGAAAAAAAAAAAACAACAAACTTTATGAAATGGATACAGTGTAAAATGATATGTTTGCAATTATATGCCAGCCTTGAAAAATCCTGTTTTGGTAAAAAAAAAAAAAAAAAAATCCTTTTTTTTGGACAGAAAAGAAAATCATTTATAATATGGATACGAAGCAGTGATGCCAGAAAAAAAACCCAAAACCCCCCCAAAAAAACCCAACCCAAACTAAACCTTACTTGGACAGGAAAAAGAAAATCTTTACGATGTGGACACAAAGCTGAGTGTAGTATAACGATGGATGTAGTCTGTATATTTGTATATAGCTATTTCCATTTGGTGCCATTTAATTTATCTTTTTATTTAAAAAAAAATTTTTCTGTTCATTTTATTTGTTTGTTGTTTTCTTCTTATGTTGGACATGTGCTGCTGCCAAAAAGAAAATCTCTGTACCAAATTATAGACGAAACGGGTACACAGAATGTAAGAAAAATATACAGACAAGCCGCATACAACAAAATAAGGCCAAATGAACACGCTTAATAGCCAAAAAAAGCGTTAGACGAGACAGAGCGAAAACCTGACAAGATGGCGTGGAGAGCCTTGGCCAAAGGAATGATTCAGCGCTTATAGCTGTTAGAGGCGTTTGATTGGCCAGACAAAGAGGGGTGTCTTTTCACTGTTAGCCGCGCGAAATTTGGCCAAGCAGAGCAAACCAATAGGCCTAGTTTGCATCAGTTTGACATGGTAAGTATATGTATCACCAAACATGGAGTATAACACAAACTCCTCCCTCTCTGTACCAAATTATAGACAATAAAGTTTGTGGATTGTGTATTGTATTGTATTGTGTTGTGGTGGTGTGCAGGGTTGTCAGCCCTATCTGATCAAGAAGTGCGAGCACCACACGACGGGGAAACTGAAGCCTTGCGAAGGGGACGCCCCCACCCCTCCCTGTGTGAGGACGTGCGAGGCCAGCTACGCCAAGTCCTTCGATGAGGACAAACACTATGGTGGGTGGTGTCCTTATGTGTTTTTTTTTTTTTTTTGTCTTGCTCGTTACGGTACAGCACAGTGCAGTTTCGGTTTCAGTTTTCAGTTTCAGTAGCTCAAGGAGGCGTCACTGCGTTTCGGACAAATCCATACACGCTACACCACATCCGCCAAGCAGATGCCTGGCCAGAAGCGGTAACCCAACGCGCTTAGTCAGGCCTTGAGGGGAAAATAAAAAGAGCAAATAAATGATAGATAAATACATTAAAAAAAAAAGAACTACTACTACTAATAATAATATGTATAAGGCGCAAAAACTTGATGCAGTCAACTTTAAGCGTACAAAAAAAAAAAAAAAAATGCAGTGCAGTGCAATGCGTTGTGATACACTACGGTACATTACGGTACATTTCAGTACAGTACAGTACACTGTAGTACATTACAGTACACTACACAGTAACAGTACACTACACTATACTATTTATTTATTCATTTATTGAGGCGTCTTGCTATAGTGCATATTCTCGAAGCTCTATGTGCTTTACAATACACCACACTACACTTTGTTACGATAATTTATGATATGATACAATACCATACCATACCGCACAGCACAGCACAGCACAGCACAGCACAAATGCTACAATACAGCACAACACAAGACAATACAACACAAAACAATATCATACAGTTCAATCTACAGAATACAGTACAACACAACACAGTGCATTGCAATACAGTTCAGTCTATACAATACAACACAAACACAACACAATACAACACAACACAGTATAATACAATACAATACAACACAGTACAACACAACACAACACAGTATAATACAATACAACACCGTACAATACAACACAACACAACACAATACAATACGACACAGTATAATACAATTCAATACAACACAGAGCAATACAATACAATACAATACAATACAACACAGTACAATACAGTACAGTCCAATACACAACACAACACAGTACAGTGCAGTACAATGCCATACAATGCAATACAATACAATTCAGCACAGTATAATACAATGCAATACAATACAGTACAACACAGAACAATACAATACAATACAACACAGTACAATACAATACAATAAGGTACAGCCCAATACACAACACAATACAGTACAGTGCAGTACAATGCCATACAATGCAATCCTTTATCCAGTACAGTACAGTGCTACAACCACACCACACCACACCACACCACACCACACAGCACAGCACAGCACACAGCACAGCACAGCACAGTGCAGTGGTTGACCTGTGTAACAGGAAAGAGCTCCTACTCCCTGCCTGACGAGACGGCGATGATGGAGGAACTCGTCACCAACGGCCCCATCGAGGCAGCGTTCACCGTCTACAGTGACTTCCTGCAGTACAAGACAGGTGTGTACCTCTGTGTGTGTGTGTGTGTGTGTGTGTGTGTGTGTGTGTACCTGTTTGTGTGGGTGTGTATGGCCTAGAGGCAACGCGTCCGCCTAGGAAGCGAGAGAATCTGAGCATGCTGGTTCGAATCACGGCTCAGCTGCCGATATTTTCTCCCTCTCCACTAGACCTTGAGTGGTGGCCTGGACGCTAGTCATTCGGTTGAGACGATAAACCGAGGTCCCATGTGCAGCATACGATTAGGGCATGTAAAAGAACCCACGGCAACAAAAGGGTTGTTCCTGGCAAAATTCTATAGAAAAATCCATTTCGATAGGAAAACAAATAAAACTGCACGCAGGAAAAAAAAAAAAGGGTGGCGCTGTAGTGTAGCAACGCGCTCTCCTTGGGGAGAGCAGCCCGAATTTCACACAGAGAAATCTGTTGTGATAAAAAGAAATACAAATAGAAATACAAATAAAATATCAATACACAGAGATGAAAGATGTGTTTTGTGTGTCTTGGGTGTGTATGGACACACAGAAGTGAAAGATGTGTTGTGTGTCACAGGTGTGTGTGTCAACTCACAGACATGAAAGATGTGTTGTGTGTTGCAAGTTTGTACCAACACACAGAAGTTAAAGATGTGTGTTGTGTGTCGCAGGTGTGTACAGACACACACACACAGGTGAAAGACGTGTGCTGTGTTGTGTGTCGCATGTGTGTTCTAACACATGGAGTTGAAAGATGCGTGTTGTGTTCAACAGATGTTTACCGAAACACAGAGGTGACAAGATGTGTGTCACAGGTGTGCAACCGACACAAACAAAAGGTAACAGATGTGTTGTGTTGTGTGTCGCAGGCGTGTACCGACACACAGCAGGTACGGAGCTGGGCGGTCATGCCATCAAGATTCTCGGCTACGGAGAGGAGAGCGGGGAGAAGTACTGGCTGGTCGCCAACTCTTGGAACCCCGACTGGGGAGATAATGGTGGGTGTGGGTACGGGTGGGTACGGGTGGTGGTGTGGGTGTGTGGGTGTGAGTGAGGGTGTGTGTGTGTGGGTGAGGGTGTGTGTCTATTGAGAGGAGAGCGGGGAGAAGAACTGGCTGGTCGCCAACTCTTGGAACACTGGGGTGATAACGGTGGGTGGGTGTGGGTGGTTGTGTGGGTACAGATGGGTGTGGTTGTGTGGGTGAGGGTGTGTGTCTGTTGAGAGGAGAGCGGGGAGAAGAACTGGCTGGTCGCCAACTCTTGGAATCCCGACTGGGGCGATAACGGTGCGTGGGTGGTGGGTACGGGTGTGGTTGTGTGGTGTGGGTGAGGGTGTGTCTCTATTGAGAGGAGAGCGGGCAGAAGTACTGGCTGGTCGCCAACTCTTGGAACGCCGACTGGGGCGATAACAGTGGGTGTGTGTGGGTGTGGGTACGGATGGGTGTGGGTGTGTGGGTGAGGGTGTGTCTCTGTTGAGAGGAGAGCGGGGAGAAGAACTGGCTGGTCGCCAACTCTTCGAATCCTGACTGGGGCGATAATGGTGCGTGGGTGGTGGGTACGGGTGTGGTGTGGGCGTGTGGGTGAGGGTGCGTCTCTGTTGAGAGGAGAGCGGGGAGAAGTACTGGCTGGTCGCCAACTCTTGGAATCCTGGGGTGATAACGGTGGGTGTGGGTGTGTGGTAGTAGTAGTAGTCTTCAGTTGAATGTCTTCCACTTTAAGTGATATTAGACGTGGTGTGGTGTGGGTGTGTGGGTGAGGGTGCGTCTCTGTTGAGAGGAGAGCGGAGAAAAGAACTGGCTGGTCGCCAACTCTTGGAACACTGGGGCGATAACGGTGGGTGGGTGTAGGTGTGGGTGGGTGTTGTGGGTGGTGGTGTGTGGATGAGGGCGTGTGGGTGAGGGTGTGTCTCTATTGAGAGGAGAGCGGAGAAAAGAACTGGCTGGTCGCCAACTCTTGGAACACTGGGGCGATAACGGTGCGTGGGTGGTGGGTACGGGTGTGGTGTGGGTGTGTGGGTGGGTGAGGGTGCGTCTCTGTTGAGAGGAGAGCGGGGAGAAGTACTGGCTGGTGGCCAACTCTTGGAACACTGGGGTGATAACGGTGGGTGTGGGTGTGTGGTAGTAGTAGTAGTCTTCAGTTGAACGTCTTCCACTTTAAGTGATATTAGACGTGGTGTGGGTGAGGGTGTGTCTCTATTGAGAGGAGAGCGGAGAAAAGAACTGGCTGGTCGCCAACTCTTGGAACCCTGACTGTGGCGATAACGGTGCGTGGGTGGTGGGTACGGGTGTGGTGTGGGTGTGGGTGTGTGGGTGAGGGTGTGTCTCTATTGAGAAAACTACGGATAGGGGAAGAGAGAGAAGAACTGGTTGGTGGCCAACTCTTAGAACATTGACTGGGGCGATAAACGGTGGGTGTGGGGAGGGGGGAGGTGGATGGGGTGTGTGGGTGTGGGTGTTTGTGGGGGATGGGATGTGTGTGACTGTGTGTATGTGTGCTTGTGTGTGTGGGCGTTGTGTGCACGGGGGGGGGGTGTGTGTGTGAGGGTGGAGATGTGTTGTGTACATGTGTGTGTAAGTTTGCGTGTGTGGTGTGTGTGTGTGTGTGTGTGTGTGGTGGAATATGAGAGAGTGTGGGTGTGTGTGTGTTCTTCAGTTTAACAAAGTACCACAGTGACTTTTGAGACTTTGTATGTCCCTGTGTGTGTGTGTGTGTGTGTGTGTGTGTATGCATGTGTGTGCGTGTGTCTGTGAGACTGTGTGCCTAGGAACAATGACCTTTTTTGCTTTCAGGACTTTTCAAGATTCTCCGTGGAGCGGATGAGTGCGGCATTGAATCTCAGGCAGTGGCCGGAATGCCAAAGATCTGAACTGCTCCGCAGTGCCAGTGATCTGAACTCCTCTGGAATTCCAAAAATCTAATTCTGAAGATCTAAACTGCTCTGGAATTCCAAAGGTGTAGACTGCTCCGGAAATCCGAAGATCTTGAATGCTCCGGAATTCCGTAGTTCCAAAGTGCTCAGGCCGTTGTGTTCCCTTTTCCCCTGGCTTGAAATTTAAGATATTTGTGGGGGTTTTATTTGTGTGTGTTTTTTCGTTAATGTGTGAACAGAATTTTTATTAATATCATTATTATAGATATGATGCGTGGACAAAAAATTTGAACAAAAATTTATCAATATTATTGTTATTCTTATCGATACTTATGTCGTGCCTATCCTCAAGTCATAGAGACAAAAAGCTCAAAGCTCTTTACAGTCTCTGGAGATGGAGAGAGAGAGATGATGATGATGAAATACAAAATTGTTTATATGTTGCTTCTATAAATGCATAGTGGGTTTGTTTTTTTTCCCCACCACCACCAAATATATCTCTCAACTGACCAGAGCAGTGGTCATTCCTATTGATCGTGAGCACAACGCCAACTGCGTTTGGTGATTTGTATTAGTTACTTGAAATTTGTAAAGGTTTTATGTACGCCCACACCACAGGGTTTCCGGGAATAAACATGTTTGTTCTTGTTTTGTCTTTTTTGCCGTAGTGCGTGTAGTCAGTTTGCGAACTGATACAAAACTAACACTGCAGTGTTTGGTTCAAGGTTTCCGTTAGGGTTTCCTGAAATAAACATGTCTTGTCTTGTCTTGTCTAGTCTTGTCTTGTCTTGTCTTGTCTTGTCTCAGAGTGTGTGCAGTTTGCAAACTGTATGAATAATACAAAAACTAACACTTTAGTGTTTGTTTCAGGCTTTCCGTTAGGGTTTCCTGAAATAAACATGTTTTGTCTTGTCTTGTCTTGTCTTGTCTCATAGTGCGTGCAGTTTGCAAACTGTATGAATAATACAAAAACTAACACTTTAGTGTTTGTTTCAGGCTTTCCGTTAGGGTTTCCTGAAATAAACATGTTTTGTCTTGTCTTGTCTCATAGTGCAGTTTGCAAACTGTATGAATAATACAAAAACGAATACTTTAGTGACTGATTCAAGCTTTCCATTAGGGTTTCCTGAAATAAACTTGTCTTGTCTTGTCTTGTCTTGTCTCATAGTGCGTGCAGTTTGCAAACTGTATGAATAATACAAAAACTAACACTTTAGTGTTTGTTTCAGGCTTTCCGTTAGGGTTTCCTGAAATAAACTTGTTTTGTCTTGTCTTGTCTTGCCTTGTCTTGTTTTGTCTTGTCTTGTCTTGTCTCATAGTGTGTGTAAAGTGTGCAAACTGTTTGAACAGTACAAAAAACTAACACTGTAGTGTTTGGTTAAATGATTTCATCACATGCATTCCAGATGAACGTCTAGCGTAATAATTGTTAGCTCCCCTGACTCTACGCCCCTCCTCCCCCCGGCCCCCCACAACCCCCCGCCCCCCACACCTCCCCCATTCACCCACTTTCGTTTGTCAAAAATAAAACTTTTTAGCCTACGGAAAAGAAAGGCAAAATTCAAACCCAGTGCATTTCTTACATGTTTTTAGGATGTGGTAGATTACATGAGACCTTATATCTTTATTGTCATCGTCAATAAGTCCATGATGGAACTAAAAAAAAGAAAGAAAAAAGAAAAAAAAAAAAAAAGAAGAAGAAAGAAATTGAAATTTGTGATATTATATTCCATACAGTATATAGGATGTAGCGTGTGACGTGAACCTTTTTCTTTAGCATTGGTTTACAATAATTGTCATCATCAATAACAGTTCATGATGGAATTGGGGGAAAAAAAAAGAAAAAAAAAAAAAGAAGAAGTCAAATTTGTGCTATTATATTTCAGTCTATTGTGTAGGATGTGATGTGATGTGGACCTTTTTTTTTTTCTCTTTGATATTGATTTTCAATAATTATCATCATCAATAAACAGCTCATGATGGAACTGAAACAAGAAAAAAAAAAAAAAAAAAAAAAGAGAGACATATTTGTCCTATTACATTTCTTGCAATTTATAGGAAGTGATATATGTTGTGCACTTAAAAAAAAAAAAAAAATTAAAAAAAGCCATTTCACGATAATTGTGGAATGATTTTTGCATGTGTATGAATAACTTTACCCATGTAGATTTCCGCTCATTTGAGAATGAAATGACGGGCGCAATAGCCGAGCGGTTAAAGCGTTGGACTGTCAATCTGAGGGTCCCGGGTTCGAATCACGGTGACAGCGCCTGGTGGGTAAAGGGTGGAGATTTTTACGATCAACATATGTGCAGACCTGCTTAGTGCCTGAACCCCCTTCGTGTGTATACGCAAGCAGAAGATCAAATACGCACGTTAAAGATCCTGTAATCCATGTCAGCGTTGGGTGGGTTATGGAAACAAGAACATACCCAGCATGCACACCCCCGAAAACGGAGTGTGGCTGCCTACATGGCGGGGTAAAAACGGTCATACACGTAAAAACCCACTCGTGTGCATACGAGTGAACGCAGAAGAAGAAGAAGAAGAAGAGAATGAAATTTGGTGAGCTGGAAGGGGAGGGAATTCAGAAAACAAACTGTCAGACATCATCTTCATTGGCTGTTTTTGTAATTTGAAACAATGTGCTGAAATATATTTTTGAAAGATACTTTTTTCTTCTGACGAGAAAGTGGAAATCTTTAATAAAGTTTTGATGTTTGTGAAAACTGTAATAATTGATTGATTAACTGTATGTGTCATTTACTTCAGAAGCTGTTTTTTTTGTACTTTAAAAAAAAAGTTATTGAAATATATATATTTTTATAGATGAGAAATTGGAAATCTCTTTAAAAGTCTGATGTTAGTGAAAATTGTAATGGTTAATTGATAAACTGTATGTATTGTTTACAGTACTTCAAAAGCTGTTTTTGTACTTTAAAAAGTTGTTTGAATATATTTTTTTTATAGATGAGAGAGTGAGAATCTCTTTATTACAAAGCGTGATGTTAGTGAAAATTGTAATGGTTAACTGACAAACTCTTTGCATCATTTACTTCATAAGCTATTTTTGTACTTGAAAAAAGTTGTTTCAATCTATTTTTATAGACGAGAAAGTTAGAATCTCTTTACAGTCTGATGTTAGTGAAAATTGTAATGGTTAATTGACAAACTGAATCTATCGTTTACATTGTGTACTTCATAAGCTGTTTTTGTACTTGAACAAAGTTGTTGAAATATAGTTTTGTAGATGAGAAAGTAAAAAAAATCTCTAAAACTTGATGTTAGTGAAAAGTCACAAATTGTATGCTGAACGTTTGAGAGCCAACGTCCTTTTGTTGTGTTAACTGGAATAATGTTTTAATGGTTTAAAATGGGATCTCTGTGTATCAATAATAATGTGTATGAGGAGTGAAAGCATTTAAAAAACAACAACAACAAAACTACATGTCAGGGAAGACTATAACAGTCAGTTTGATAAATTGCACATTGAATGTTTCATAGCGAGTGATGTTTGCGCAGGTTTATTTTTTGGTTGGTGTTCTGTTGTTAGGTTAGGTTAGGTTAGGTTTGATATTTTTTTTCAGGATTTGGAATCAAAATCCCTTGACTTAACTTGCCTTAAGGAGGTTAGTTAATAATGGCTGAGGTGATGTCATCAACTATCTTATCTTATCTTGCTTTGTGTGTGTGTGTGTGTGTGTGTGTGTGTGTGTGTGTGTGGTGTGACAGTTTTGTATTCAATGCAGCTGAATTTTTAGTTTGATATTTAGTTGGCCAGTCCTTGTATGACGCTGTGTGGTCTACTGGTCTGTTAGCAACAGTGTCAGTGACAAATGAAATATCTTGTGTATGAACAATAAATTTGATGAAAAAGAAAAAGAAAAAAAAAAAAAAAAGATTGTGCCCTTGTTGTTCATTATCCTGATTGTCTCTCTGTTTACCTGTGTCTGTATGTAAAGAAATTCATCTGATGTATTGTCTGTCTGCTTACCTGTGTCTGTATGTAAAGAAATTCATCTGGTGTATTGTCTGTATGCTTACCTGTGTCTGTATGTAAAGAAATTCATCTGGTGTAATGTCTGTCAGTTTACCTGTGTCTGTATGTAAAGAAATTCATCTGGTGTATTGTCTGTCTGCTTACCTGTGTCTGTATGTAAAGAAATTCATCTGGTGTATTGTCTGTATGCTTACCTGTGTCTGTATGTAAAGAAATTCATCTGGTGTAATGTCTGTCTGCTTACCTGTGTCTGTATGCAAAGAAATTCATCTGATGTATTATCTGTCAGTTTACCTGTGTCTGTATGTAAAGAAATTCATTTGGTGTAATGTCTGTCAGCGTACCTGTGTCTGTATGTAAAGAAATTCATCTGGTGTAATGTCTGTCTGCTTACCTGTGTCTGTATGTAAAGAAATTCATCTGGTGTAATGTCTGTCTGCTTACCTGTGTCTGTATGTAAAGAAGTTCATCTGGTGTAATGTCTGTCAGTTTACCTGTGTCTGTATGTAAAGAAATTCATCTGATGTATTGTCTGTCAGCGTACCTGTGTCTGTATGTAAAGAAATTCATCTGGTGTATTGTCTGTCAGCTTAGCTGTGTCTGTATGTAAAGAAATTCATCTGGTGTAATGTCTGTCAGCTTACCTGTGTCTGTATGTAAAGAAGTTCATCTGGTGTATTGTCTGTCAGCGTACCTGTATCTGTTTTTAAAGAAATTCATCTGGTGTAATGTCTGTCAGCGTACCTGTGTCTGTATGTAAAGAAATTCATCTGGTGTAATGTCTGTCAGCGTACCTGTGTCTGTATGTAAAGAAATTCATCTGATGTAATGTCTGCCAGCGTACCTGTGTCTGTATGTAAAGAAATTCATCTGGTGTAATGTCTATCAGCTTACCTGTGTCTGTATGTAAAGAAATTCATCTGGTGTATTGTCTGTCAGCTTACCTGTGTCTGTATGTAAAGAAATTCATCTGGTGTATTGTCTGTCAGCGTACCTGTGTCTGTATGTAAAGAAATTCATTTGGTGTAATGTCTGCCAGTTTACCTGTGTCTGTATGTAAAGAAATTCATTTGGTGTAATGTCTGTCAGCGTACCTGTGTCTGTATGTAAAGAAATTCATCTGGTGTAATGTCTGTCAGTTTACCTGTGTCTGTATGTAAAGAAATTCATCTGGTGTATTGTCTGTCAGCTTACCTGTGTATGTAAAGAAATTCATCTGGTGTAATGTCTGCCAGTTTACCTGTGTCTGTATGTAAAGAAATTCATCTGGTGTATTGTCTGTCAGCTTACCTGTGTCTGTATGTAAAGAAATTCATCTGGTGTATTGTCTGTCAGCGTACCTGTGTCTGTATGTAAAGAAATTCATTTGGTGTAATGTCTGCCAGTTTACCTGTGTCTGTATGTAAAGAAATTCATTTGGTGTAATGTCTGTCAGCGTACCTGTGTCTGTATGTAAAGAAATTCATCTGGTGTAATGTCTGTCAGTTTACCTGTGTCTGTATGTAAAGAAATTCATCTGGTGTATTGTCTGTCAGCTTACCTGTGTATGTAAAGAAATTCATCTGGTGTAATGTCTGCCAGTTTACCTGTGTCTGTATGTAAAGAAATTCATCTGGTGTATTGTCTGTCAGCTTACCTGTGTCTGTATGTAAAGAAATTCATCTGGTGTATTGTCTGTCAGCGTACCTGTGTCTGTATGTAAAGAAATTCACCTGGTGTAATGTCTGTCAGCGTACCTGTGTCTGTATGTAAAGAAATTCATCTGGTGTATTGTCTGTCAGCGTACCTGTGTCTGTATGTAAAGAAATTCATCTGGTGTAATGTCTGTCAGCGTACCTGTGTCTATGTAAAGAAATTCATCTGATGTATTGTCTGTCTGCTTACCTGTGTCTGTATGTAAAGAAATTCATTTGGTGTAATGTCTGTCTGCTTACCTGTGTCTGTATGTAAAGAAATTCATCTGGTGTAATGTCTGTCAGCGTACCTGTGTCTGTATGTAAAGAAATTCATCTGATGTATTGTCTGTCTGCTTACCTGTGTCTGTATGTAAAGAAATTCATCTGGTGTAATGTCTGCCAGCTTACCTGTGTCTGTATGTAAAGAAATTCATCTGGTGTATTGTCTGTCAGCGTACCTGTGTCTGTATGTAAAGAAATTCATCTGGTGTAATGTCTTGTCTGCTTACCTGTGTCTGTATGTAAAGAAATTCATCTGGTGTAATGTCTGCCAGCTTAGCTGTGTCTGTATGTAAAGAAATTCATCTGGTGTAATGTCTGTCAGCTTACCTGTGTCTGTATGTAAAGAAATTCATCTGGTGTAATGTCTGTCTGCTTACCTGTGTCTGTATGTAAAGAAATTCATCTGGTCTAATGTCTGTCAGCTTAGCTGTGTCTGTATGTAAAGAAATTCATCTGGTGTAATGTCTGTCAGCTTACCTGTGTCTGTATGTAAAGAAATTCTTCTGGTGTATTGTCTGTCATCGTACCTGTGTCTGTATGTAAAGAAATTCATCTGGTGTATTGTCTGTCAGCGTACCTGTGTCTGTATGTAAAGAAATTCATCTGGTGTATTGTCTGTCAGCGTACCTGTGTCTGTATGTAAAGAATTTCATCTGGTGTAATGTCTGTCAGCTTACCTGTGTCTGTATGTAAAGAAATTCATCTGATGTAATGTCTGTCAGCTTACCTGTGTCTGTATGTAAAGAAATTCATCTGGTGTATTGTCTGTCAGCTTACCTGTGTCTGTATGTAAAGAAATTCATCTGGTGTAATGTCTGTCAGCTTACCTGTGTCTGTATGTAAAGAAATTCATCTGGTGTAATGTCTGTC
>JAAQRG010308050.1:0-15914 GCA_011634625.1 Babylonia areolata | reverse complement strand
AACATTTGACAAGGCGTGAGAAAAGAGAATTGCACCATACATGGAAAATAAAATCTAACTGGTTCATATCAACTGGGCAACTTAGTTTCTTTCATGTAAGATCCGTTTCTTGTACCATGTGAATCAACTATACAAAAAACACACACACAGAGTAAATTGTATACATAAATTATCAGAGTAAAAGTGTACACTAGTAGATCTAATCCTAACAGATTCTGAAACATACGGATATGACAAGCAACTGGATCATGAATGACAGAAAAGGTGCTCTGTGGGTGCAACATACCGGTCATAGTACTCGGGTGGCGGTCTAGCGACAGGAGACCTCTCTCTGTAGTATGGATCCACAGGAGGTGCTCTTTCCACTAGCCTTCGGTCGTACGGATCATCTGGGTAGAGGGGCAGACGCTCACGTGCCATCAGTCTGTCTCTGGGATCAGGGGGAAGGTAGGCACCCCGTTCCTCAGGAAGCAGTCTCTCCCTCCGCAGGGGTGGGTAGCGATCATCCACAGGTGGCAGACGAGGAGGCAGGTAGCGGTCCACAGGTGGGAGGCGATAGTAGGGGTCCCTCTCAGGGTAAGGATAGCGGTAGTAGGGGTCATAACGGTCGTAGTCAGGTGGGGGAGGTCCACGGCGTGGAGGCCCAGGTGGGTAAGGTCGTGATCGTCCATCCCGCATCTCTCTGTCTGATCTGCAACGTGGCATTAACGGTTAGATTGGATGGGCAAAAAAAAAGAAAAAGAAAAGCAGCTACAATAAGCGGACTGGACTTTGCTCGGCGGTGTACTGTTAGTTAACCTTTAGTTTCAAAGTTCCGGAAGACAGTGCGATCTTTTACTTTCGATCTATGTCCTGCAACTACCCTATATTTCAACTTTTAGTTCTGAACTGCAACAAGTGTAATGTGTCAGACTGTAAGTGAAGTTCACTGTCGGTAATACAATATATGCTGAAACTTTCAGGTGTTTCAAAAATGTTAACATGACTGCCAACAGTCAACCTATCACAATCATATTTCTGAGTTTTATGTTAAAAATCAAGCTGAGTATGTAACATATAGTGTAGTACTTATGGACCATGTCTTGCTATTTTCATATTCAGGCAGATCAGTAACTTTATCTGAAAAGCTCACAATCTACAACTGAATCATTTCAGACACAACTGTCTGCCGCAAGGAGAAAAAGCCAGAACTGTTCTGCATGGATTCATATTTGGAGAAATATTGTTATGACAAGACAGGACTTGAAAGAATTTTCTTCTGGCTGAACTTGAGCTGAATACTTTTCTTTCTCAATTCAGAATGTGACATAACCAATGAACAAAAAAGGACATAAATAGTATTCCTCAAAAGGCCTGTTTTTCAACAATAACTCATGATAGAACTCTGTTGCTTCATCAGATGTATGAAAGTTTTTATTTTTCTCCCTGAAAGCAAGATGTGGTCTACTGCAAACATTACATCAGTTAAATTTGTGAAGACTTTCACAGCGACACAAAGATGAAACAATCTTTTTCCATACAAATTACAAACCTACTGGTATCATGCATCGCCACATGTCAAACAATAATTCAAAGACATCACACAACATGAGTGTGTCTTGTCAACAGATCCTTTTCTTCAAGATTGTTTTTAATGAGCAAGCTGATCACTTGAGATTATCACAGTATCCTCAATACAGTGGAATTTTTAGTGTTATTGTTTGCAAACAATGACACACTGGTGACAATGCATGACAGGTTTTTTTGTTTTTGTTTTTTTATCAGCCTGGCTTTGTCACAGATACTGCATGTATAAAATTGTATCAAATCTTTGTAACATGCCTGTCAACATTCAAGGACTGCAAGAACCTTCACTATTTCTTGGAGTGGGATTTAAAGTCTGTTTTTGTCCCACCATTCAGGCAGGTTTTTTGGGAAGAGCACTAAGGGCATGTTTTGATTTCCTGGTTCAACAAATGCTAATATGGAATACAGGGAATCTGAAGTGTGTATCAAATCTTCTACAAAATGTCATCGCCATCCTAACACATCAGGCGCTGCCAGGTTTCGAACCGCAGACGTCGCAGACCCGCAGGGTGGAAGTCCAATGCTCTGACTACACGGCTATCGCGCCCGTTATTGTTGAACAATTGTTCGATCTTTTATTACCCATTCTGGCAATCTTGACAAGATTATACAGAAGGGTATGTCAGAAAAATCAGTATTTCTCAAGTGTGTTAAATTTGGTGTTACGTAATTTACTTCTTGTGAATCTATCATCAAAATAAGGGAGAAGGCCATGTTTCTAAAATTATAATACACACACAGACCAACAGTCAAATTCAAATCAAATCAAAACAACGTGTCAATTGTTAGGGTACAGGAGAAAAATGTTCTTACCAAAAACAGGAGAATAGTTCCTCCAAATTATCAGAAAATCTGGGAAAGTAGAATGTACGGAGTAGATTGTTAGTTCAGAAAAAAATTTTTAATTCTCCAGAAAACACTGAGAAATGAAATTATTGTCTGTGTCAGGTATTTATAATAACTGTATTGGGCAAGTCAGCTGAAGGACTTCGGTGGCTAATTTTCTCTTGCGAAGCTTGACATCTGACAAAAACACCCGAGGAAAAAAGGATTCAATTTCGGCAAGCTAAAGCTAAACAAGAGTACAATGGCTAAGATAAGATTTACCCTCTTCGGTCTCCTTTCGGATTTCCTCGTTTGCCGGTCGAAAGCTGCAACAGGATGATCAGGAGTACAGTGTTACGAAGGTCAGGAGCGGGACGGCCACGAGCAGGGTAACGCAAGCCGGGCAGCAAAAGCACACGACGGAGTGCAATATGCCATGCCTTCGCTACTCGCCGTTGTTGGGAACATCAAGGCCGAACTCGCAATATCTGTTTGCCAACCACTTACTCTTCTGTTTTCCACAGGCCTAACGCAGACTCAGTCCCATCTTTTTTTTCTTTTTCTTTTTTTTTTTTTTTTTTTTTAGTGTATGTGTGGATTTGATCCACTTTATTTTTCTTACAATTCCCATACACCCTGTTCAACACCCTATAAAGAGTGTTGGACAGACATTAAAAACTAGCTTTCCATCCATTTTTGTCCTGTTCTATGATTTTATCAAAACAAATTTTATCAAAGAGAAAGTGGTAGGCAAACAATATACACCAAAATTTTCTAAAATAAAACAGTTCTGTCATGTAAAATGAAACCCAGCTGAAACAAAAAGACTAAAGATAAGCATAATTTGCAACTGTGATTGGTTCGGTGACATTTCACATCCAGTATTGCGAGGTAACGAACAATCATTTGTATGCAGTATACAGCGACTGACACAGAAGAGTAACGCATTAGACAAAAACAAAAAATCGGATATTTTCAAAGGACCAATTATAAAAATTTGAGGACTTCAGAATATTCTCTAACCATACTTCAGTGAAGCCTAAGCATGTGAAATAAACCCAATTATCTTTCTTCTTCTTTTTTTTCATAAGTTAAAATTCATTCTTGAAAAAATGTTCTTTAGGATTTGAGTTTCTGGATTAAAAAAATTTTTTTTTTTTAAATACAGGTGTGCCAACTCAAACATGTTTTCACATGTGATAATTTCATCAGTAGAAATGTTTATGTACACTTGCCACTTAGTACTTTAAATTTTGTTTGTTTGCTTGTTTGTTAAAAATCTGAACCAACAAAATACCATAATAAATATTTGCTTTATATAACTGTTGACTAAAGAAAAAAATACTACAGTGTCTATGTGTGCATGCATGTATATACTCATTCGCTTTCACAAACACCATGTGCATGAGAACACACATCAAACTCTCTACACTATTATCTCACACGAATAGTCACACACATCCAAATATGCATTCACAAATCCTATATGACCTTACATGGAAATTCAAGATTGTAAACATTAAAATCAAACAGTGGGCTATCCAATTATCCAAATATCCCTGATTAATACTGATTAAATATTTATCTTTGCTGTTCTCAAACCTCAAACAGAGCTGCAGTGTTCACCACTGCAAAAATGCAAAAAAAGCTTCAAGTGGTCTTTTTGCTTATCACTGGCAAGTGCAAATGCCTCATAGAACCCCTGTGAAAGCAAAATTTTAAGGTAACGACGGTCATACCTGCTTGCACTGAGTCACCAACTAATCAACTGACAGCGACCCTTCTTCTTAATCCTGTATTTTTCTGTGTTTTTTCTTTTCCTTTAAAGAGAAAAACAAAGAAAAAAAAAGTAACCTCAAATTCTATTTAAAGGCAGTTTATCTACAGATTACCTCAAATTCTATTTAAAGGCAGTTTATCTACAGATTGTTTTTCACTTTCCTGTCGTTTTGCCGCATCTTTCTACAAACAGCTTTTGCAGACAGCTATTTTCACTTACCTCCACTCTCATTCTCTGTCCCTTGATGTTGTAACCATTGAGATTCGCAATGGCAGCATTGGCCTCGCTTTTATCAGGCATGTGCTGAAAATTAAAAAAAAAAGAACAGGTTTGAAAAATTAAACAAGATGATTAGATATGAAGATATGATTACTATTCTTCTACTGATAGAAAATAAAAAATTAAATTCTCTAAATTTTGAATACAATCATAAATTCATAATCAAATAAACTACTACTTTTTTTTTAAAACTCCGCAGTGACTTTTCAGTCCTGTCCCATGTTTTTATATATCTGACAAATAAAGGCTCATGAAATGGAGTAAATTCTGAATATCAGCACACCTTTATTTCAAGCATTCATTTCCATTTTAACAGACAGTATGTTGAGTGTTGTGTGTAACCAAAATCAGAAAACTGTACCTTCTCAAAACCACAACAAAGCAAACTTTTGCACAAACACTACTACTGCTGTACTTTTCAATCTTACACAATGTGTTTCACACACACATACATACACAAACAGATGGTGCAAAGCAAAGGGGGGCAACTGAAAGGTAGGAATGGTCATTCAGTCTCTTTTCATAATTTATAAATATTCAAACAAATCATAAGGCTTGGAACCAGACCTTGTCATCACAAAGACCAACAAATCTGGAGGCTTGCCAGGTGAAGTGGGGGTAAGGCAACTAATTGTTCACCACTAGTACTTTTTTGCACTGGAAGTTCAGGGAAGAGGTACTGTGTCAGGGTTGGTAAGGTGTTGAATTTTGGATTCAGTGTTCACATCAGTCAAATTGGTTGGGGAAAGTAAATAATATGACAGGAGTGGACTGGGCCTCGGCTTCCTATGCCAAGCCCTAGTCACAGTGGTTATGAATTTACTGTCCCAATGGGTCATAAAACACTATGACACCTTAAACTTTAGTTTTGCTTTCTGCTACAGTTTACTTGACCCTCTGAAAAATCTAAGCTCAATAACAAATCTTCTTACCCATCTAATTCCTAGGATGTGCAAAAAATCACTGTTTCATGATGCTGTAGTAAGTTTTATAAACGATTTTTAACTCACCACGAATCCATAATTTTTCAGAACATCACACTCGTCCACCTTCCCATACTTTTCAAACAGAGCACGAAGAGCATCTGAGTCGACGTCCTCGTTCAGGTTGCCAATAAATATCTTGGTACTCATGGTTCTGCACACAACAAATCAGAATTACAACAATGATTTACAGGTGTCCATTCCCAGATCCATTTTAGCAAAAAATAACCCATTTTAGCAACAACAACAACAAAAAAATGCAGGAGAGTACTGTGGTTACATGACATAGAGGTGCATCATATGATCTGGTCTCTTGAAGTTGACTGGCTCTCCAAATTTGCAAGCAATAAAGGCAATCAAGAAGCAAAACATGAGAAACAGGCTTTTTTTGTTTTGGTGTTTTGATTCAGATTTTGTTTTTGTTGCATTTTATGTGCACAATGGCACTTCATTGAAAAGAGTTTGGATGTAGCAACAGGGGCTATAAATTGAAGAAATAGAGAACAACACATGTTTGCTGCTTTTGCCTACATTGTTTGCCTTTGGCATTGCTGGTAATTAGTATTTACGATTACAAGTTAGGTGCACATGCCCAAGTTCCAAGATGGCTATGGTACTCTTCAGTCTTCAGCGGTATATTGTTTCCAGTATCATCACATGATTTGTACATTTGATGCCCCCTTCTAAGAAGCCTCTGTCATATTGGGAAGAAACAATATGTATCAACATGGATCAATATTTTTTAACCATTCTGCTATTTTGTTTGTTGTTCAACTTGTTTTACTTGGGCGATTCTTTTTTAAATGTCAAATTATGTGGGCTGTTATTTGAAGATAATTTTTTCGGTTGTAAGAACAGGCTGCAAAAACTGGCGTCTATAGTTAGTATAGACTACGTTATGTCTGATAAAATGAATTATATAATTATCATAAGCAAAATGAATTATTATAAATCCACCAATGACACACACACATACTGCTAATTTGAATCTGATACAGTGTATATGCAGACGCAAAGACAACCGAAAGAACGTGTTGAGAACAAGAGAAATAGACACACGTTAACTGGAGCCACAAATCTTTGTCGATCGATAACCGTTTCATTTTTCCTTTTCTTTACTTCATCCAAGATTACGATTGCAAAAAACATCGAGAAAACGTTTTTAAACGCAAGAATTTGCATGGTCGAAGAAATCTAACGGCACGATCACAAATAATAAGACAAAGACTGAAAGTTTTTATTATTTTTTTTGTAAAAGGTAAACGTCACAGCGTGTGCCGGTCTGCGCGGTTTTCACCATGCGAAGAAATAATATACTTATTTATCATGCAATTCTTGTGTAGTGGGCCCTCAAATACTGAAAATAGGTCATAGATACAAAGATGACAATACAGTTTTATAGGCTTCTGACAGATTATGATTCTGTATCAGAATCTGATTAAAATACCTTTGTCGTGTCACGTTCAGCGTGCACAATGTCGTCAAGATGGCGTCGTAAAAGGAAGACGCATTTAGTCTCACAAGACAAACGTTCATTGGATGAAGGCCTGTTTACATAGCCAATGAAATAGCCGATGCGATGATTGATTCAGACATGCGCACTTGTTGATGGGAGAGAGAAGAAAAGTAAAAAAAACGGAACCGGAAACATACGGGAATACTTTCTTGCACGTGTGTGGGTTCGGAAATTACACAAAAGATTGTTCTTTGCACCTTTGTGGCATATTCTTCTGGATTTGTTAGCTTTCGTGAAAAAAATAAGATGGGGAAAAGACGTCACAACAAACATAACAATTCACTCGCTAAACTGAGACGTGTACAAGAAATGGGGGAAGTTCTCCCAGCTGATTTTGGGTGCGTAAACTCTCTCTCTCTCTCTCTATCTCTCGCTCTTTCGCGCACACACACACTCACACACACACCATTTATTGACACTATTTCATACCCTATCAATTATCATATGTCATTGCTAGGCTTCAGAAAGTCCAATACCATGCTGCTCGTCTTGTCTTTCGTGTTTTTTTTTTTTTTTTTGTTGTTTTGTTTTTGTTTTGTGTTTTTGGTTGGTTGGTTTGTTTCTGTTTTTTACTTTGGTTGTAGGAGCCTAGTCGTCTATATACACAACGGGAGGGCGGGGGTGTTGGCTATGTAGCTGCCGCTACTGTGATGGTGGTCCTGCACCCTTGCCAGCAGCTGATCGTCATTCAGATTTTCCAGTCTACAGCTATTCTATTAAAGAACGAGTTCTTAAATTGTTCTGTTCTTGTTTCTGGAACTTCTAGTGTTCTGTTTTTCTTTCTGGCTGACTTCTCCACAATGTTGCTGGAGAAAAGTCGGCAAAGCCTCTAGGCTGGATGCGGCATCTGTTTCTTGCTTGTTCTTTGATGAACTAGTCAGATGGTATAGCAGGCACCAACCCCTCAACGACTCATTTTAGAGAAGAGAGATGGAGGTCCTGTCATCTCTCTTGCACTAGTTGCAGGCTATGAAGCTGTAGATCCTTCAGCATAGTTGAGACACAGCCAGGTTCTTTACTTTTGTAGTCTCCTTTGATGAAACGTGCTGCTCAGTGTTGTATTCGTTCAGTCTTGTCTACATCACCTTGGTGGTACGGGTCCCATACTATTGCCGTATACTCGAGGATGGATCATACGAGAGCTGTGTATGCCGTATTCCCTACAGATTTGAGGGCAGTGTCACAAATTTCATTGCAAAAAGCCGAGGGTGGAATTTGCTTTTTTGGTGGTCCTAGCGACATGTGAGTGCCACTTTGGTCATCCAATATCATCACTCCAAGATAAGGGTTTGTACTGACCTGCTGTGTACAAGTGTAGTATTTTACCACAGAGGTTGTAGAAAACATCCGCCTTCTTCTTGACTGTGATGATATAACACTTCTTTGCATTGAAGTGCATGCCCCAGTCTTTTGCCCACTTCTCAAGTTGTTTCAGGTCTTCCTGGAGAGCAAGATGATCAGCGAAGGTCTTTATCTGGCGGTCAATAATAATAATGTTCCTCAAAATTTGATCACGTCTCTCCTCCCCTTCATGCTTTACACTGGCTCCAAGGACAAGAAAGAATTATTTACAAAGTCATTTCTTTTTGTTTCAAGTCCATTGAGCCTTCTGATCCACAGTATCTTTCTGATCCCATTCATCCTTACGTACCCTCACGCCAACTTTTATGATTGTGTGCTATGACTTGTGTGTGCGTGTGAGTATTGTGGGTGTGTGTGGGGGGAGGGATGGGGGGGGGGATGATTGATTTCTAATAATGTTTGGTATCTTGTGTTCAATTTTTCATTTGTGGTATTTTTTATGTATGTGTTATATTAAATTTGTAAACGCTTAGGGCCTATTTTCAAGAAGAAGTGCGCATCATGATAATAAAAATAATAATCCTATCAATGTCAAGACATTTCGGCTTTATCAGCCTTTTGCCTGAAAACTATTAATTTGAAAGAAAAAAATTTTTTAACTGTTTTATATGACACTATGAGTGTTTTTGAGCGTGCAGTTACTTATGGCTAGCTTCCAATGGAAAAATTTATTTGAATGCCATAAACCTGCCAATGTTTATCTGAACTTAAAAAAAAAAGGTCATACTATAGTTATACGTTCCTGCAGTGATGATATGACTGGGCAGATTGTTCCACAAATTAACTACTTTAGTATTTTTGATTGTGTGTTATGACTTGTGTGTGCGTGTGTGTGTGTGTGTTGCTGGGTGTGTGTATGGGGTGGAGGGGAGGAAACATTTTTGATAATGTTTGATATCTTGTGTTCAATTTTTCTTTTTTTTATATTTACGTGTGTTCTGTTTATGAATTCCTAGCACTTATTTTGCAGATTAGGCATAAATGCTAATAATGATGATAATAATGATAAGAACAAGAACCCTGCGAAAAACAGCAAATATTTTCAAAATGTTTTATATCAGGGAATGTAATTGTACGGGAACAGTTTAACAACTTCTGTCACTTTTTTAGTTTCTTTTCTCTTTTCTTTCCTTCTTGAGTTCTTCTTATTAAAAAAGAAAACCCCATTAAACTCAGGTAATGATTCTAATGAACAAATCAGTTGCAAAATTAGAATGTCATTTTATTATTGTTGTTGTTATAATTTGTGCTGTTTTGTATGTGTGTATGTATATATATATATATATATATGTAGTGATAAGAAACTCTTGGGAGTCCCTAGAGTTGGACAGTACTATATAACACAAATCAGTTTTAAAGCATAGAAATTAAACCAAGATTGTTTTTCCATTTCTTTATTGAAAATGAGGATACCTTGGCTTAGAAGTTAGATTTGTTATTCTCTCTCTCTCTCTCTCTCTCTCTCTCTCTCTCTCTCTCTCTCTCTCTCTCTCTCTCTCTCTCTCTCTCCGTATGCATGTATATTACTATTAGTTATTACTGTCAAGTTGTACTGTTTTCTTTGATCTGAGTGTTTGAATATATCATTTTATGTAATCTATGACTGCATGTTATGTGATTTTACTTTGTTTTGCCTGAAATAAATCTAGTTTAATCCATGTTTTGCAGCAACATTTACAACCCTTTGGCACAGCTAAATGGTGCATTTGTAAACTAGTAAAAGGTTTGAAAATGTTTCTTTTTTTTTTTCTTTTTCTTTTTTTAAAAATTTTAAACTGAATATGAAACGTGATTTCTTCTTATTTATATTTCTAACAGGGACAGTGTAAGAAGATATGCAAAAATTGAGGAGGAGAAAGAAGAGATTGTAAGTTTTTGTGTTTGTATGTCTTTCAACTAATCATTTGAAAGTATATTTATTATATATTAATCATTATGATTATCTATTAAAAATAATAATTTTTTTTTTAACAGTTTGGGGTGGGGGTGGGGGGGTGTGGGGGGGGTTGTCAGTTAGTCATTTAGTTGTTTAATCATTGTACATTTGGAAGAAATTTTAGCCAATATGGATTGGGACATGCTGTGTTTGCATGCAAGATATGTATTTGTCAGTAATGGTCAGTAATGGTTGGACCAGATTTGTTTCACGGCTGGATGATTTCAGAACCTGAGTATAAAAAGTGAAAACAAACAGTTGTTAAAAACTTAAATCTTGATCAGACTCAGATATGCATAGTGTTTAAAGTTGTTGGGTTTTATTTTATTTTATTTTATTTTATTTTATTTTTTTCAGAATGGAATTTATAGTTACTCATCATTGAATTAATCTCTCTCTCTCTCTTACAAATTTATTTTACTTTTTATTCTTTTTATTAAGGGGTGGAAATAAGCACAGGGTTATAATATAAGTTTATGATTTTCTTTTGCTGGTTTTGTTATATTTCATTTTGTGTGTTTTTTGTGGGTTTTTTTTTTTTAAATATAGATTGATTATTCCTTGTAAATTATTATTTTCTAAAACCTTCTGATGATAAGAATTCATTTATGAATAGAATTTTTGAATTTATTGAAGTCGATTTACATAGGGTGTGTAAAACATGTCACCCACACAAACATTTACATACAGATGATACACAGATATATGTATGAACAACAAGAGATAATCAAATGTCTGTGCAGCACTTAACACACACACACACAGACAACACACACACACACACACACACACACACACACAACACACAACACACACACACTGCAAGTGCAACTGTGTTTGTGTTTTAGATTTTTTTTCTTTTTAGTTCTTCACATCATGTGTTTGTTTGTGTCCACAGGAATCCTCATCCAGCAGTGCTGAGAGCGAAGAGGAGACAGTGGTTCAGCAGATTTTCAAGAATCTGGGAGTGGTTCTGGATGCTGAAGAAACAGGTGATGAGAATATTGTCTTTTATGTTTTATGGTTCCATGTGTTTTTTGTTTTAATTCAGTTATCTAGAGATTGGCAAACAAGTGTATATGAATTTCATTCGTAGGTCTAGGAACTTGGGTTGCCCTGGAGCAACAAATGGAAATACTCTGACAAAATATCATTCAGTAATGGTGGTGAAAAGGTCTAAATGTGGAGTGTTGGCCTAGTGTTAACACGTCCACCTAGGAAGCGAGAGTGTGAGTGCATTGGTTCGAATCACACAGTTACCAGTATTTTCTTCTGGACGCTAGTCATTTGGATGAGATAATAAAGTTATAAACCAAGGTCCTGTGTGCAGTATGCACTTAGCGTATGTAAAAAACCAAAAAAAAACCCACGGCAACAAAAGGGTTATCCCAGGCAGTTTCAGTTTCAGTTTCAGTAGCTCAAGGAGGCGTCACTGCGTTCGGACAAATCCATATACGCTACACCACAACTGCCAAGCAAATGCCTGACCAGCAGCGTAACCCAACGCGCTTAGTCAGGCCTTGAGAAAAAAAAATTAAATAAATAATAGATAAATACATAAAAAAGAACTTCTAATAAATAAATAAATAAGACAACAATGATGATAAATAAGCAAATAAATGTAAAACATGCAGACACACATTCACACATACACACACATATGCATAACAGATATGCACCAAACATGCAGTGTTTGCCTAGCGGTAACACGTCCACCTAGGAAGCGAGAGAGTGTGAGTGCACTGGTTCGAATCACACAGTTACCAGTATTTTCTTCCCTTCCACTTGACCTTGAGTGGTGGTCTGGATGCTAGTCATTTGGATGAGATAATAAACCAAGGTCCTGTGTGTAGCATGCACTTAACGTATGTAACACACACACACACACACACACAAAATCCCTTTCAATGGGAAACAAATAAATTCGCAGGCAGAAAAAATACAACCAAAAAAAAAAAAAAAAGAGGGGGTGACTCCTTTTTTTTTCTTTTTTTTTTTTTTAATTTCATTTCTCCATTTCCCCCCACATTTCCAGTAACTATTTACGGCTAAAAATGTTTTCTCCCACACCCATGTAGTAAAAGACATTCAAAAATTAAAAACGAAAAAGTTTGTACGGTTTGAACTTCTTTTTTTTACATTTTTGACTCACTTGTTTAAACAAAGAGTCTATGTTTTAACCTGGCGTTCAGTTGTCTGTGTGTGTGTGTCTGTGTGTCCGTGGTAAACTTTAACATTGCCATTTTCTCTGCAAATACTTTGTCAGTTGACACCAAATTTGGCATAAAAATAGGAAAAATTCAATTCTTTCCAGGCATCTTGTTTAAAACAATATTTCACCTCTGGGATGGGCACAAAAATTTTTAAAAAGAAGCCAAATTATATGCAAACTGAATTTACTGTTATATTTATATTTTTTTTATTCTCTAAACTTGGCACTTGATCTGATATTCTGACACAACAACAAGAGCAGTCATTTTTATCATTTTTTGTTCAGACAGGAACTTCTTTTGCTAAGCATGGAAATTTTATTTATTTTGCATGTCTTTGGTGCAGATAGTAAAGGAGAGAAATTAATCTGTAATTAATGCTAGGGGGCTTAATTTGCTTTAAACTGATCTTTCTCATCTTAAACATTACATTTTGAAATTATACTCTATACATAAAAAGCTTGTGTGTTTTACTCTCAGTGTACAGGGCTTTCACTATGTTCATTCGCCCAAATGGTCTTTTTCGGAAAATACTAAAATCAATACGACGAGTGGACTTTATAGATCTATTGGCTGTGCCCTGAAGGTCATGGGCAAAAATCAGTTGCGTACTTTACACATATTTATACATATTCAAAGCACGTGCTCATATTCTTTGCGAACGCGAACGACACCATTTTGTTTCAAGTTGTTGACCTGCCCATTCAATCCTATATTCAATCGACAATACACGATAACATGTGATGGAAAGTTGGAGAAGGAGACCGTTAAATATTTATTCAGAGAAAGATTTGTTAACGCCTCATCACTTACTGGATTATGCCCCAAACTGCCATAAAAATATCCATAGAATCAGTCAGAATTCACAGTTAAAAATAATAAACCATGAGAGTTAATACCCTCGAATTGATGAAACACAAAAATTTCCAGTCTTGACTTTTCTCAAAATGAAGTCCTTTTCACTTCATATGACGTTTAGAAGTACTTGTACTTGGCTCCACAAGTTATTAGTTTAACAAAATACTCAATTTTCATATCAACTTTAAAACTATAAAACTAGAATGAACATAAAAGAGAAATTGAATCGACCGTGTCAGCCGGGTGTAACTAAACTTGTACATTAAAAAGAATTTTTAATTGCCCTTACAGATTTTTTGAATGCCCAAGATACACCAGAATAATATGATTTAAACAGCGTTCTCACTGCGAATATCGCAATCGATTTATCACCCTTTAAAAAAGCATGTTTATATGTTATATATTTGAACGTCAGTTAAGCAGCCATGATAGTGTAATGGATAAAACAGTTTCTTCTCATCCAAACACGTGGGGTTCGAATCTGCCGTTAGGACTTTTTTTTTCTTTTTTCTTTTAACCCGAAGCTTTATAATAGCAAATACAGAACACATTTTAATGATTAGATTTTTTTTTAAAGTGTATCACATGTGAGTCTTGAAGGCCTTACCTCTCTTGTTACTTTTGGTATAATGTTTCAGTCCAGTCCAGTAAATATCTGTGATTACCTGACCAAATTCAAGTTTAGAATTGACATCTCTTCTAGACTGTGCAGAATATTGAGTGATATTATTCTGTTAGTAGGCTTGTTTTGTCATGACTATTGTGATTTTGTTTTGTATTGATACATTTTAAAATATTGTCATTGATACTGTTTTTGTTGTTGTTGCTATTCTTTTTTTTATAATTACTATTAACAGCAAAAATTACAAGAACAAAATTATTGATATTGAATACTTATTTCGAATTAGTATTAATGCTGTTATTGATATATGATCATGATTATTAATTCATTTCCTGTTTAGTTTGAGATGGTTGTATTGGTTTGTATGAGTAGATGTGAGTGGTTGCACGAAGAAAGAAACATTGGAAGAGCTGTGCTCTGATTTGCAGATTCAAGCGAAGGAGAAGATGAGGAGGAGGAAGAGGAAGAAGGAGGAGGAGAAGTTGGAAGTGAAGAATTGCCTGAAGATGAGAACGAAGACGACAAAGGACAAGAGGGCAATGACGATGACAGTGAATCTGAAGATGAAGACGCAAATGACACACAACCTGCAGTCAAGAAAAGGAAAATAACAGACACATCAGAAGGCAATGAAGCTGAGGAAGAGGGCAGTGAGGATGGTGGTGATGACAATGACAGTGATGCAAACAGCGATGAAGGGAGTGCTGTTGCTGGGGATGCAGCAGAGGAGGAGGGGGAGAAGGACAAAGAAGAGGAAGAGGTTCTGGATGAAGGAGAGGAAGAGATGGAACATCAACTGAAAGAAGATGGTATAACTCTTTCTCTCTTTTTTTATTTATTTATTTAAAAAAAAATTTTTTAATCTATTGTTTTATATTTGCCCCTGTCTGCTCTTGTATGGACGTACCTGTACTAAAATTTATTTCATGATTTTGTTTTCATTCATTTGAAATTATGTGTACATACATGATTGAGACTGAAACATACCAGTGACACACACACTGTGTGACCCTGTCACAGATACACACATAGACACAGTGACAGACACAGACATAAACACACACAAACACACACAAACACACACACACACACACACACGATATGACAGTAGAAACGATCAAAATGAGTTCCAAACATTTATTTGACTTATTCAAGCATGGCACCCAAGTTTCTGATGCACCTTTTTTTCTGTTCCAGATCCATTCAGTATCCATTTTGAAAAAGATTTACCTGAACAGGTGGTTGAAAGGTTGTCATCCACCAAATGGCAAGAAGAAGCAATCAAGGTAACAAATTATAATTAAAGGAAATAAATTGGCATTTGTTGTAAACATGCTTCATGGTTTTGTTTCCTGTCTTGTGGTGTGATGTAATACTGATATGCATACGTACAGGTACAACTTGCATGCATGCACATGTACATGCATGCACACATTCGCACCTGTGTGCATTTGCATGCGCTGAAACATACAAACGCATGTACGCACACACAGATATATATCTGTGTGTTTATGTCAGACACCTTTCCATTTATTTCCATTCCCTTGTCAACATGAAGAACATAAATAACATCACCTTGTTGTAATTGTTTGTCACCTTATCATCCAATACCCATGCTCATCAGAATGCAGTAATTACTGTCCTGTCTCTGCATATGCAAAGCCAATTTCTTTTTGCACTGATGATGCATTTTCTCCCCTCCACCATGTGCCTTCTTTTCAAATTTTTGTGGCAATTGCATTTTTCTTTCTTTTGTCGATAATTCATGCTGCAGTGCATGAATTTATTCCTGCAGAGATATCTGTCATGTATTTAGTGTTTGTATATGTATGTGTACATTATGGCAGGACAAAGAGTTACTTGTCCTGTCAGCTCATTGTTTTTGCATTGTGACATTTTCAAATAAAGCAGTAATTTTACCGACAGGTGAAGGCAGTGGGCCCAGGCAGACTGCTATGGAAGAATTCAGAACTGGTG
>JAAQRG010308034.1:12500-15852 GCA_011634625.1 Babylonia areolata | reverse complement strand
TCTTCTTCTTCTTCTTCTTCTTCTTCTTCTTCTTCTTCTTCTTCTTCTTCTTCTTCTTCTGTCTGCCTGCTTCTCTGTATATCTTAATAAATAAATATCTGCCAGTCAGTCTGTCTTTGACTGTCTGTTTCTGTCTCTCTGTGCCTATCTCTGGCTCTGTCTGCCTGTCTGTCTGTCTCTCCTCTGTTTGGCTGTCTATCTTGTCTTCCTGTCTCTGTATCTCTGTCTCTTTGTCTCTCTGTCTGTCTGAATGTCTGTCTGTCTCTCTCTCTCTCCCCCTCCCTCTTCTGTTTGGCTGTCTATCTATCTCTGTTTCTTTGCCTGTCTGTCTCTTTTTTCCCTATTCGCTCTCTCTCTCTCTCTGACTTTTAAAGTGTTCATTGTTTCTTTCCATTTCGATCTGTCTGTCCATGTGGTCTTTCCATCTGTCTGCTTCTCCGGCTCTGTCTCTGTCTCTGTCTCTGTTTCTGTCTCTCTCTCTCTGTGTGTGTCTCCCTCTCTTTCTCTCTCTCTCTCTCTCTCTTCCTTTCATGCCCCTCCCCCGCCCCTTTTTTTTTTCTTTAAGCGGCGCTCACTGCCTCCTTTGTGCACAGTCAGTACACTATTGTGTATCTTGTTTATAGTAATTCCACAGAACCAGGCCTGTGGGCCAGGCTCCATGCATCTACATCCCTTCCTATGCTCCGCCTGTTTCCATGCTTACCTGCAAGTTTTCTCCAGACCACGGTGTCACGTTTTTTTCTTCCTCTTCTTTTCTTTTTTCTCTGCCACCCCCCACCCCCACCCCAGAAAAGACGCTCGATGCGGCATACATTATCATTATCATTGTCGGCGGACATGGGTTGTCGTCTGTATATGTTGAGGTTGCTGGTCCTGTCCCCTCTCTGTCTCTCTCTCTTTTTCTCTGGCTATTTCTCTCTGTTTGTCTGTCAGTCCGTCTCTCTCTCTCTCTCTGTCTTTCCGTCTCTCCGTCTCTCTGTCTGTCACTCTATGTACCTGTCCCTGTCTCAAGAATCGAATCGTAAATCGCTTCCTCTGATTCTCTCTCTGTCTCTCTCTCTCTGTGTCTGTCTGTCTGTCTGTCCCTCACTCTCTCTCTCTGGCTCTGTGTTTTTCTGTGTGTGTGTGTGTGTGTGTGTGTGTGTGTGTCCTCTCTGTCCCTGTCCTTTTCTTTGCCCCCCCCCCCCCAACCCCCCGAACCCCCGCCTCCTCTCTGTCTCTGTCTCACCCTTTCACTTCCCTTATGTTTCATGTTTTACTCCCTTTCTTTCTTCTTGACTCGGCACTCACCGTCTGCTTTCTGCGGCACAGCCAACACACCTTTGTTTAGTTTGTCTGACGATCTTCCACAGAACTGTGTGTATCACGCTGCATGCAGCGATATGGCTTCCTCCATCCAGTCCACGTGTTTCCGTGTTTATCTGAAACAGACATGCTTGTTGCGGCACGAGCCGACATATCACTAGTGTTGCTTGGCAGATATTGTCACCGTCACATATTGTCACCGCCACATAATTATTGTCACCGGCACAGGTTTCAGCCGGCACATACCATCACCGGTAGATAATGTCGCCAGTGACGACAATAATATGTCAAGGCTCTTGGTCCAATAGTTTTGTCTTGCCAATCTTCAGAGCAAACAATCAACTTGGAGTAATGATGGCGACTGAGGAGGTAATAGCGATTATGATGATTTCATTTTGTACTGACACTCCCGGCATTTTTGTTTGTTTGTTTGTTTCTTTGTTTCCGGCGACAACAATTATGTAGCAGAATTCTGACAATATGTGCCGGTGACAATATAAACCTGCGACAATATTATGTGCCCGGCGACGGTATATGCCGCTACACACTGACGCTATCCCCTTGAAGAAGAGTTCCATCCTCCTCCATTCCATTCCGCGTACACTACCTGGCCCGGCAATACAATGATATATGGACCAGCCAAGCAAAACCTCCTATCCCCCCCCCCCTCACCCCCTCCCCCCTGCCTTGTTGTGTCGGCTGAAGGGAGAAGGGGTAACGTTGTGGCTGAGCAGCAGTGCCTGTCTTTCGCTACCAAGGAATAGTTCAATCCTCCTCTCCCATTCCACATACAACACTATCTGGCCCAACCAGACAAAGCCTTCTATTCCCTGTCTTGTTTGCTGTGCTAAAGGGATGTGTGTTGGCGTTGTGGTTAAAGCAGCAATGCCGGCCGCTGCCAAAGGAATGAGTTCAACCCTCCTCCTCCTCCTCCTCCTCCACACTGCATACAATACTATCTGGCCCAGCCAAACAAAACCTTCTATTCCCGGTCTTGCTGTATTGGCTGGAGGGAGAAGGGGTGGCGTAGTGGTTAGCAGCAATGCCTGCTACGCTGCCAGGGAATAGTTCAATCCTCCTCCCCCATTCCACACACAATACTACCTGGCTCAGCACCCTCCCCCCCCCACCCCCTCCAGAAAAAGCGGTTCCCTATCCCCTGTTTTGCTGGCCTGGAGGGAGGGGGGAAGGGTGGTATGGTGGATAATAATAGCAGCACCTGTCTGGCGTCAGGGAAGCATTGTCATGGGTCTTAGGTTCGGATCTCTGTAATCTCGGTTTTATCTATCTATCTATCTAGCTATCTATCTATCTATCTATCTATCTATCTATCTATCTATCTATCTATCTATCTATCTATCTGTCTGTCTGTCTGTCTGTCTGTCTGTCTGTCTGTCTGTCTGTCTATCTATCTATCTATATTTATTCATTCATTCATTAATTTTGTTTGTGTATTTATTATTTTTTCATTTATTTTTTGTCGTTCTTTGTTTTATGTCTGTTTCGTTTAATAACATATTCTCATTGTTTGTCTTCAATTTCTCTTTTCATTACATACATTACTCTCTCAATGTCTTAGTCCGTCTGTCTCTCTCTCTCTCTCTCTCTCTCTCTCTCTCTCTCTCTCTCTCTGTCTGTCTGTCTCTCTTTCTCTCTATCATTCTTTCTGTCTGTCCGTCTGCCCGTCCTTATGTCTGAATTTCATTCATTCATTCTTTCTTTCTTTTCTTTTCCTCCATTTCCTTCTTGCCTTTCTGTCTGGCTTCCAAAAGCAACTGGTTTCATGGGCAAACAAGACAGACAAGGGCAGACAGACACAGACACACACAGACACACACAGACACACAGACACACAGACACACACAGACACACACACACACACACGGCACTCGGGCCAGAACAACATCCATCCGTTCCCCAGGAATCCGACTTGATTCCAGACAGCACGTGTTGAAAAGACAAACACAGACACACAGGCGGTCTGTGGGAAGCAACAGATGGTCTGTCCCCCACCCTGGCGCGAGCTCTGTACAGTGTAGCTGGTGTT
>JAAQRG010308034.1:2500-7500 GCA_011634625.1 Babylonia areolata | reverse complement strand
ACAATTATTATCATTTACCATTAGAACACCTTGTCCATGCATCACAATTACTAGTTATGGAAACTGTTTTTCTCTATAACTGTGAGCTAAAACCCGGCAAGACGGCTGATAAATTAAAGTAAGGAAAATCATCAATATCACAGACTGCGGTTACTTTGGTTGTGCATGTTATAACCCTTTCCACGAAGAAGATAACTTTCTTCTTTACCATGACAATGACGACACGTATAATTATAATAATAATGATAATAATTCTTTACTTTTCTATGGTGCGATATCCAGTACTAATGCTGCTCAAAGCGCCTTACATCATCGAGCCAGATATAAACATAACATAAAACATTACAACAGCTCAATCCAATGCGTTCAGAGAATGAATAAACAAGAGAGGCAAGGCCTTCAAGACTCACTTGTGATACACTTTTTTAAAAATCCAATCGTTAAAATGTGTTCTTTATTTTTTTATTATAAAGCTTCGGGTTAAAAGAAAAAGAAGAGAAAAAAAAAGTCCTAACGGCAGATTCGAACTCCGCGTGTTCGGGTGAGAAGAAACTGTCTTACCCATTACACTATCGGGGCTCCTTAGCTGACATTCAAAAATATAATATTTAAACATGCTTTTTTTAAAGGGCGATAAATCGATTGCGGTATTCGCAGTGAGAACGCTGTTTAAATCATATTATTCTGGTGTATCTTGGGCATTCAAAAAATCTTTAAGGGCAATTAAAAATTCTTTTTAAGTCCGCGGTAAAGGAGACGTGGCTATCGCCGCAATCACACTGCAACATTTAGGCGTTTTCTCTGGATCTAGATAGATGTACAAGTTTAGTTTCACCCGGTTGACACGGTCGATTCAATTTCTCTTTCATGTTCATTCTAGTTTTATAGTTTTAAAGTTGATATGTAAATTGAGTATTTTGTTAAACATGTAGAGCCAAGTACAAGTACTTCTAAACGTTGTATGAAGTGAAAAGGACTTCATTTTGAGAAAAGTCAAGACTGGAAATTTTTACGTTTTCATCAATTCAAGGGTATTAACTCTCATGGTTTATTATCTTTAACTGTGAATTCCGACTGATTCTGTGGATATTTTTATGGCAGTTTGGGGCATAATCCAGTAAGTTATGAGGCGTTCACAAATCTTTCCCTGAAAAAATATTTGGCGATCTCCTACTCCAACTTTCCATCACATGTTATCGTGTATTGTCCATTGAATATAGGATTGAACGGGCAGGTCAACCACTTGAAACAAAATGGCGTCCTTCGCGTTTCTCGAAGAATATGAGCACGCGCTTTGAATATGTATAAATATGTGTATGCAATTGGTTTTTGCCCATGACCATCAGGGCTCAGCCAGTAGATCTATAAAGTCCACTCGTCATATTGATTTTAGTATTTTCCGAAAAAACCACTTGGGTGAATGAACATAGTGAAAGCCCTGTACACTGAGAGTAAAACACACTAGCTTCTTATGTATTGAGTATAATTTCAAAATGTAATGTTTAAGATGAGAAAGATCAGTTTAAAGCAAATTAAGTCCCCTAGCATTAATTACAGATTAATTTCCCTTTTTTACTATCTGCACCAAAGACATGCAAAATAAATAGAACTTCTATGCTTAGCAAAAGAAGTTCCTCTTTGAACAAAAAATGATAAAAATGACTGCTCTTGTTGTTGTGTCGAATATCAGATCAAAGTGCCAAGTTTAAAGAATAAAAAAATTAAAAAAATATAACAGTAAATTCAGTTTGCATATAATTAGCTTAAAAAAATGTGCCCATCCCAGAGGTACAATATTGTTTCAAACAAGATGACTGGAAAGAATTGATTTTTTCCTATTCTTATGCCAAATTTGGTGTCAACTGACAAAGTATTTGCAGAGAAAATGGCAATGTTAAAGTTTACCACGGACACACAGACACACACACACACACACACACACACACACACACACACACACACACACATACAGACAACCGAACACCGGGTTAAAACATCGACTCACTTTGATTACACAAGTGAGTCAAAAAGCATGATCCACCAAACAATAAAAATATCAAGTAAATATTGCTTAGATTAAAAAGAAATACATTCCTTTAAAACACACATTTTTTTAGACACACACATACATGCGCGAGCACACTCACACTTGCACACACACACACACACACACACACACACACACACACACACATGCACGCGCGCGTGCGCCCGAACACATTAAATATATCAACCGCACTAAAACAGGATTACGTGAGTATAAATATCGCTAGCATAAAACTCCATGTGGCGAACAGACTTTGGACAATCCATCGTGCTGAGTACAGAAATGTTTGCGGAAAAGGTGCGTTTTCAGATCTGACTTGAAGGAATGGAGATCAGGAGCATTTCTGAGGGACGATGGCAAAGAATTCCAAATTTGGGTATTTGTGCCCTAAAAGACCTTTTCCCTGCACGTTTTAAATTAGTTCTTGGGACTTTAAGTAACAGTTCAGAACTGGATCTTAACGTTCTACATGGTTCGTACGTTTCCAGCACAGAGGAGAGATACGGGGAAGGCAAGTGTCGCTAGTTTATAGTGAATGTGGGACTCTATAGGAAGCCAGTGTAACTGATGCAAAAGAGGTGTGACATGATCAGATTTCTTTTTTTTTTTTTTGCTAGGACAAGTCGTGCAGCATTGTTCTGTATTTTCTGTAGTCTAATGAGAGAGGAAGATGGTAAACCTGCTAAGGCAGAATTGCAGTAATCTAGTCTGGGCAGGACAAAAGAGGAAACCAACTGAGCCATGTTTTTCTCCGTTAAGTGTGATCTGACTGAGGCTAGTTTGCGAAGATGAAAATTGCATGAGCGACACAGGGATGAAATGTGGTCAGCCATGGTCAAGGTCTGATCAATATGTACACCTAGGTATTTAGCTGCTGTTTGAAATGTAACTGTAGAAGTGCCGAGAGTGGTAAAAAACTGGCTTGATTAAAAAGACGGATAAAACAATCGACTAAAAATCGAGAGAGCTGAAGAGCCTGCCTGCACTCGGAGATTCCAAATGACATCCCATAGGAAACAGATGGGAATGACCATACTGCTGCGTTCAGTGGAGGGGCCAGACCGTGCGCAAACAACCCGCTGACCTTCAGCGAAAAGGGCGTAATTTGAATAGTCGCAAAGTCACTGGGTCATTGTGATATAGATGGGTCAACTGATGCTGGCCTAATTCCTGCGACCCACTTTATCCGATATAAAACAATGATAATGAAATGTGAATAGAAACTTGCAGATAAACATGGGTAGGACAGACTTTGGAGGACGATTTTTTGTTTTGGTGCAAGTGAGTGCATAATCATTCGGTAGAGCGAGCAGCTGGCACTTGATTATGTGTGTCTGTTTTCCTCGATCTCTGTTTGACTGTCGCAATCGTTCCGTCACATTTTTGCAAAATATCTAAAATATCAAATTATGCGAGTATTGTCAAATTCAAAACAACATGTCAAAAAATCAAATACCAGAGGAAAACTCACTTATTTCAGTTTATGCTCAATGTGGCCTCCATCTTCCTTCACGACTAAACGACTGCTTTTACGTATTCAGTCAATTTGTCTCTCACTCCCCGGTAAATTTTCTCCTTCCGAGAGTCCCATATAGCATAATCCATTAGGTTACAGTCAGGACGTTGTGGAGGCCATTCATCTTTCTTGAAGAATTCTGGTGTAGCCTCCTCCAGATGGGCCTGGGTTACCCTACCTGCGTGTGAAGGAGCCCCATCTTGCTGAAACACGTACTTGTTTCTAGGATAAAGACGCCTACAATCCGGGAGAAGATTGTCATCCAATTACTGAATGTTGCTTTCACTATTTACCTTGGCTCTATCAGTATCAATAAAATGAATGTTTGTTTTTCCTTTCCAGGATACTCCAGCTGAAACCATTATCTTTCTTGAAAATCTAGAAGTCTCATGATAGAGGAGAGATGGCAGAATTTCTCGTTTCCGTTTCCGATAAACGCGATCGTTTTGGCGATTTTTAGCTATCTCTAACGTAAAGTCTTTCTCGCCTGTGAAAATGATCCTTTTCACATCAGAGGCCGAGTAGCGGTCATTCAAGTTACGGAAGCGAGTTTTTGGTCCCTCCTTGATACCCGTATCCTCTTGAAGGGCTTCAGCTCCAGTTCTTTCGCCATTCTTTGCAGAGAAGACTTGCTCACTTGTAAATCGCTTGCAACTTCTTTAAGAGATTTGTGGGTCCCTGGGTTCTCCTCCTGGGATTGAATCATTCACACAACACGGTCCTTGTTCTCCTCCGAACATGCAGCCTTGGGTCTCCCACTGCCAATTTTGCGTGCTACTGACTCTGTAGTGCGTATTGTAGCGATAAGTCTGTTTACAGTGGCATGACTCGACCCCTTGCCTGGAAATTCCTTTGCGATCCTTCTTCCACCCCAGCCTTTCTCCTTGAAACCGTTTTCAATGGTAACCTTATCACTTTCAATCAAAGGCATGGTTGATCCTTCCAACCTGAAACTTTGGACAGAACTGATTTTCGATACAGACGACAATTAAAAAAAAAAAAATCAACAGATCTGACACCCAGACAGGCTAATTTTAGAATGACACTGATTGACAGATGCCAAGGCCTGGCAGCTGGCATGAACATGATGGTCACATTGCATAGCATTGATACTGGATTTTTTGATATGTTGTTTTGAATTTGACAATACTCGCATAATTTGCGTCCGAACTTTTAGATATTTTGTACACTTATTGATGATACCCCAAGATTACTGTGAAAAAAAAAATTCGTTGAATTCGGTTTCTCTATCACTGAGAAAATACTTGTCAAACAGCGGTTTACTTTTTTGGGGACACCCGATATATATGTATATATATGTGTGTGTCTGTGTGTGTGTGTCTGTGTGTGTTGCTGTTCTTGTTGTTCTTGTTCTTGTTGTTGTTGCTGTTCTTGTTGGTGTGGTTGTTTGTTTGTTTGTTTTTATCATGTATTCTA
>JAAQRG010308011.1:10000-15893 GCA_011634625.1 Babylonia areolata | reverse complement strand
GAAGAAGACGATATTTGTTTTACTCAATTGTGATGTTTGGAAATGATCAACGCTCGAAGCGGACCCCCCCGACCCCTCACCCCCACCCCACTCCCCATCTCTCTCTCCCTCTCCTTCTGTCTCTGTCTGTCTGTCTGTCTGTCGTCTGTCTGTCTCTCTCAAACATATATATATATATATATATATATATGTGTGTGTGTGTGTGTGTGTGTGTGTGTGTGTGTGATCTATATATAGTTTGACCAATATAATCTTTTCTTATGAATTTCATCTTGTACTCCTCGTACTTTAATCTCTCAGCTTCTGAGGTGTACTATTTCGGATCGTTGCCAAAATGGTAGCTGGTCAGGATGTTCCTAACGTGGAAAAAGGCCTTGAGTTAGTAGAATGCGCGCTGTTTTTATTTTGACGATGCGCGCGTTCTTCCTGCTCCAATCACTGCAGTGACAGGATCTCTTCCCCCCGCCACCCCCATCTTATCGTGTTTGAGGTCAACGATTCCACTAAGGACATAACACACGCTCCATGTTTCCTGATTCTACGTGCCTGAGGTTCTTCTGCTGAGAACAAGCAGTAAAAGGGTTGCTTCTTCTTTTCTCATTTCTTTCTTCCTTCTTTCTGTTTCTTTTATTATTTCATTTATTTCTTTATTTTATTTTTTTGTCTATTTCCTGTTTTGGCTCTTTATTATTGGTTTGCTTTCTTCATTCCAGCCCCTTCCTTCTTTCTTTAGTTTTTCTTCGTTTCCTTTTTTTTTTTTCTTTCTTTCTTTTCTTTATTCATTAATACTTTGTCTACTACTTCCTCTTGCCAACATTATTGGGAAGAAAAAAAACATTTTAGTTTTGTTATAATCCAACGCGCTCTCTCACACACACAGAGACACACACACACACACACGCACGCACGCACACACAAGCACACGAACACATAAACACACACGCACAAGCGCGCGCGCGCACACACACACACACACACACACACACACACACACACTCACACACACACACACACACACACACACACACACACACACACACACACACACACACACACACACACACACACACACACACACACACACACACTCAAACTGACGCAGAGAAAGACAGCAACCGATGCAAAAGAGTTGTTAAAGTCTAACAAACTTAGTTGATTTTTTGTTTGTTTGTTTGTTTGTTTCTGTCACATTTTTTAGTTTGAAGAAATACAAGGTAATGGAATTCGTGCTTGGAAGGTGATCCGAAACACCCATACACTGCTGAGATCGTGCCACGGTGAAAGAATTCGGGTGGGGGGATGTGAAGAAATTGATGTATCCATGAATTTCAAACCGCCAAGTAGAGAAAGAGACAGAGGGACACAGAGAAAGAGAGAGAAAGACAGAGACACAGAGAGAGAAAGGGACAAACAGACAGAAAGACAGACAGAGATGGACAGAGAAACATAGAGAGGCAGAGACACAGATCGAAAGACAGAACGAACGAACGAACGAACGAACAAAATGTTTTATTCAGATTTAGGCCAAAGCCCCTAACGATCGAAAGACAGATAGACAGAGAGAGAGAAAGACAGACAGAGACAGACAGTGAAGACGGACAGAGACAGAGACAGACAGTCAAGACGGACAGAGACAGATGGAGATAGTCAGAAACGGAGACAGAGACAGGGAGACAATTAGACAGAGAAATGACATGACAGCTTGTGTCATATGCAGATTCTCAAGAAACGCTAGCTTCATCTGGAGAGGTCAGGGGTTTAGACAGCAGCTGAATACATGGATGAAAGTGAATAAATAAATAAATAAATAGATGAATAAATAAATAAACAAATCAATGAATGGATTTTTTTTAAAAGGGAGAACGAAAGAAAGGAAAGGAAACATTTTAAAAAACAACTTCGGATCCGAAGATTCCCCAAAAGGGATGTGAAGTGTGTCGGGTTTTTTCGCGAGTAAATTATTCTCTGCAAGTTAAGTGCGAAAATGAGAGACAGACAGGTAGACAGAGTGTGCGAAACAGTGAGTGAAGAGGCGACACTGAATAATTTGAATACTAACAGCAAAAGAGAGCCATCGATAAACCTTCCTACATACACTAACTTTTCTCCTACACTCTGAGAAGAAGAAGAAGAAGAGAGGAAGATGATGAAGGATAACAACAGCAGTAGCAGCAGCAGCAACAACAACAACAACAACAACGAGATTAATAAGAACAAGAACAACAAGATCAAGAAGTATTTCCAAGAACTAGAAAGAAAGAAGAAAACAGCTGTTTGACAACAATTACACAGAGACACACACAAAAAGCTCAAGCCATACATCACAAACACATCAAGAAAAAAAGGAACAAGAACAAACACAATAACAAGAACAAGGAGAAAGCTTTCGAAAGGAAACTTACATACAAAAAAATTCATGTCACAAACTCGTCAGAGGGTTCTTCCTCTTCGTGACAATTAGGTTTCACAAGACAGCGTGTAGTGAAGATCAGACAGACACAGCCAGGGCCAGGACACAGTTGTTAGAGACTCTGGGGATGCGATGATGGAACCCGTGAAGAAGAGCAGTCAGACCAACACTGGAATTGTCAACTGGCCAGGAGATAGAAATCAGCAAGGGGTTGAGAGATGGGGAGTGAGACAAAGGAGAGACGAAAGGGAGGGGGAGAGGGAGGGAAAGATAGATATAGATGGCATGGGTGTGTGTGTGTGAGGGGGGGGGGGTGTTGGGGGTGTGGGAAGGGGTGGGAGTTAGTTACTCAGACTCAGACAGATAATATTATTCATACATAGGCCATTGCCCTTTTGGAAGAAGTGTGTGGAAACCAAATTATGAATAACACCAAAAACAAATTTATACAAGTATGGAATAGGAGAGACAGACAGACACATAGACACAAAGACAGACACAGAGAGAGAGTGAGACAGAGACAGGCAGAGAGGCGCGCATAATCGAGCGGAAGGGAGAAGGAAAACTGGTATGATGATTCAATAATGCATTATTGCTGTCTAGAGATATGGAGATATTGGAGAGATCACTCTACAGGCTATTCTACTGTCTACTGTTGTAAGGCGGTTGAGGTTGTTTATGGCAGCAGTTTTATGGACGGAGCGACTGATTCGGACAATGAGGGTATGTAACTGTATGATGCTATGATAATTGAACATGAACAATCTTTTCTTTAATTTCAACTTACCTTTGGGAATAAGGGAGATATTATGATGTGGTTTGGCTTTATTTCATTTTGTTTTATTCTTAGTTTCGACTTCCTGTTGCGAAACAAAAGAGCTACTGTGGTATGGTTTGGCTTCGTTTTTCAGTTTTCAGTTACTGGGGTCAAAGAATGGAGTTTATTGTCTGACTGTGGAAGGACTTGGTTTACCGTCTGGCTGGTTAGTCGCTAACCTTTCTGACTTGCGTACTTGCTTACGTGCTTGCTTGCAGACTGACATACTTTGAAGTACAGGGGCCTCTCAGTACCAAGTTCAAATACCGACCAAAGACAGCGGAGATTGGAGTTCTTACTGACATTATCGCTGTTTCCCATTTTCTCGCAAAGAAGTGAGTCAGCAGGATGCTAGTCCACGCCTTCTCGCAATTCCTCACTTTCTCGCAGTCCCACGCTTTATCGCATTTTGTGAGAAAGTGTGGGATTGTAAATAGCATGGTCGTTGCCTTGCTACGCTTTCTTGCAATTGCGAGAAAGTACAGTGGTCCTTCACACTATTTCGCAGTATGTGAGAATGCGTGAGAAGACCCCTTGTATTTATTCATAGCATTTCCGTTATCACCGAGGTTGTTTTCTTGTCTTTTCAGTCTTAGAGAACTTTGATAGAAAATCAAGACAAAACGGACGAGATAGAGGAGGGACGCCGACAACAACAATCGTGTAAATAATGATGATGTTAGACAAGACATCGACAATAATAACACAGGATCGTTTTTGTATACGTGCGTTTCTGTCGCAATATACCAGAATGCGTGGGTTTTCGATAACCCGTTGTGCAAACAAAAAGAGTGTACTGAATTTCAATCTGGATCACACATTCGGTTTACGGTTTCGTGTAGGTAAGTTCGGAAGAAACGAACAAGATAAAGACAAAAAAACACACGTTCTATCAGCCTGGATAGTGGATGGATAAAACAAAAACGAACACGTATGATAAGTCAGCACTATAATTGTTTGTGCTTCAGCAGTAGCGAATTATATTTATCAACACATTTCTTGTGGTTTTCGGGTTTGTTTGTTTGATTGATTGTTTGTTTACTTGTTTGTTTTCAATTTAAATAGACAATCACGTAACCTATGGTTGTTATGATTGCTTCACCATATTTGTGTTATTTTCTGCATGATTTCATTTTACTGTGACATTTTTGCTTTCGTCAAGAGCAGACCTTTTCAACAATGTTGTGGGGGAGGTACACAGTAAAGACACATCTGAGAGGAATATCAGGTGATGGGGTATTTCTTGCCCGACATATTTCTTTTTTCAATCCAGATGAAACATATCTTCAGAGACGAGTTGACTCAAACGATCGTTTACTTTCCGCTCAGTATTTCAGACAGAAGCTGGAGATCATTGTGGATTGGATATTCCTGTTAATGCTGATGATGTTTTAAAAGTTGTGAAAGAAAAACAAACCGGACGATTCGACGATTTTAACAGTTGGCTGCCCTGTTTAGCGTATTTTGATAGTGGCAAGTGATAGTGGCAGCCGAAATGAATTCCGAAATTTGAACTCCATTATCAACAGTGGAGGCCACTGTGCCTATATTATGATGAAGTAAAAGCAGCAAAGCAGAGGCAAAAGACGCAAACAGCGAAAAAAAAGGAAATCCATTCGCGCATGACCCATTTACTCCTAGCAGTTGAAACGAATCTGTTGAAAGATGTGTGTGTGTGTGTGTGTGTGTGTGTGTGTGTGTGTGTGTGTGTGTGTGTGTGTGCGAGCGTGCGTGCGTGCGTGCGTGTGTGTCTGTGTCTCTGTGTGTGTGTGTCTGTATGTATGTCTGTTTACCTGAGTGAATGCGCGCGGGCGCGCGTTTGTGTGTGTGCAAGGGTTTTGTGTGATGGATGCTTGGTTGGCAAGGAGGGCCCAGGGTGTCACCATATCTTTGATACATCGGACAGATGCCGTGGCGATTTAAGGCCTGCCTGCACGGCTGGCTTAGCAAGGGGTGTGTGTCTGCCTGTATGTGAGTCAGTGAGCGCACACCTGTTAACGAACAGTTGGCTATCGTGTTTCTGTGTGTGTGTGTGTGTGTGTGTGTGTGTGTGTGTTTTCGTGCGTGTGTGTTTGTATGTCTGTTTGTGTCTGTGTGTGCGTGCCGGTGTTTGTATGTATAATATAATTATATGCGTACCTGTCTGCTAAATTTATTTCGGAAGTATTTCAGTCTGTCAGTCTGTCTGCACACACCTGTATACGAGTTTGTACGTATTTTTCTTTGCGCCCGGACATACATATAATTCTTACGTGTACGAGATAGGAGGTGATATATTGAGAGAGATGTTAACACTGAGGGTCTGCGGGGGTTGGCGGGGGTTGGCGTGGGTTGACGTGGGTTGATGTGGGTTGAGGGGGATGGGGGGGGGGTGCTATATTGAGAGGAATCTATAGTGAACAGGAGGTATATTGTGCAAGGTAAATTTGGAACTCGGTGATTTCTTGCAATGGAAAAGTCAGTTTTAAAGCAACCCGGGAGTTCTGCCGGGACAGCGAATTTCAGAATTTTGTCCTGCGTTTGTTTGCTGCAGAATGAAATACAGTTCTGAGAAACTACCCGTTAGGGATATCTATTCTTCAGCGAGAGCCACCCACCCCACCCTACCCTACCCCACCCCATTCCGCTCATACAAACACGCACGCGCGCTTACACACACAGACACA
>JAAQRG010308011.1:0-2500 GCA_011634625.1 Babylonia areolata | reverse complement strand
AACAAACTACTAATACTGTTACTACTACAACTACTAATTCTTCTGCTGCTGCTGCTTCTTTCTTCTCCTTCTTCGTAATTGATCGAAAAACACGTTTCTGTTCTTGTTCATAGTTTGCTTTCAGACAAAAATACCCCGAACAGAAAACCCCGAAATGCTGCGACCAATAACAGAGGGAAGAGGATCCAGGCCCAAGAGGGAAGGACGACAGCTGTTGTGTGAACCGTGCTACACTGCCCCATCAGAGGAGACACTTCCCAAACAGACTTCAGTCCGCCAGAGGACACGTTCCTCAATCATGGCTCTGTAGACCTGATACCGCTGAACACACGTCTTGGCTCCACGTCCTGTAGATACTCCTACCACTACTACAAGTTGCTGAGCAAAGACAAGGGTTCCAGCTGTGGGTGTCAGGCTCTATATACATATATTCTTGGGGTTTTCGTTTGGTTTAGTGTGGACGCTAGTAGAAAAAAAAGGCTGTCAATGTCACACATTGTCAGCAATATACGTCTTGGCTCCCATCCTGTCGATACTCATAGCTACTACTACTACTACTACTACTACTACTACTCAGCAAAGGAACGGATTCCAACTGTGGTGTCAGGCTCTATGTACTTATATTGTTGAGGTTTCGTGTGGTCTACTGTGGACAAAAAAGGAGAAAAAAAAGGTAGTCACATATTGTCAGCAATGAAGTGGTTTTGTTGTTTGTTTGTTGTTGTTGTTTTTTATTGTTTATATATTTCAGAAGACTGCGTCATAAGTGTTGAGTGATTCCTTATGGGATGTCACATTGTGATGACTGATTCCTTATGGGATGTCACATTGTGATGACTGATTCCTTATGGGATGTCACATTGTGATGACTAAGGAGGAGTTGTTTTCCTGGATCTTGGTGAGAGGCCTGTGTGAAGTGGGAAGTGTTGAAGGGTTGTTGGTGTTGTTGTCGTTGTTGTTGCTGTTGTTGTTGTTTTCTAGTTGTTATTGCCGCTGTTTTGGTTTTGCTTTGTTTGGCTTTGTTTTGTTGAGTCGGTCCAGTACGTTGTATGAATTGAATTGTACACCTTTGACATTCGAGTGAGCACATGATTTTATAGCTTAGATGTTTGATGTCTGTCGTTTATCCATGACCCCTCCCTCTCTCTCCTGTGTCTCTTCTGTGTCTCTCTCTGTCTCTGTGTCTCTGTCTCTCTCTGTCTCTGTCTCTCTCTGTCTCTCTCTCTGTCTCTCTGTATATCTCTCTCCCTCTTAATTTATATGTGTATGGCTTCTTCCCGTCCCTGTCTGTCTGTTCATCTGTTCATCTGTCTTTCTGTCTCTCTCTCTCTGTCTGTCTGTCTGTCTGTCTCTCTCTCTCTCTCTCTCTCTCTCTCTCTCTGTCACGCCGCTGAAATATTATTTCACCCATTCTCTCTCCTCGTCCCATCCCTCTCCATCCCCACCTTCCACACCCCGCGCCCACTCCTTTAGACCAAAAGTATGTCTATGTGGATCAACAAGAATAAAGTGTTTATCGCGCTGCAACTTGCGCTTACGCCCCAATCTCTCACAGCTCTGATTCAGTAGAGTGAAAGACAAAACGTATAATATATAAAACTAATAAACTGATACCTTGGGAAACCGTAGACCAGGAGGAGGTATGTTGTGGGGTGGTGGTGGTGGTGGTGGCTATCTCGGAAAGAAGATTCTTATGGCCAGACATCTTTCGACATCTTTAATTTGATTTGAATATAAAAGAAACTGGGGCAAAAGATTGTGGTGGTTGTGGCTATATCTAGGAAAGAAGATTTTTAAGGCCAGACATCTTTAGACATATTTAATTTGATTTGAATATAAAGAAAATTGGGGTAAATGATGATAAAGGAAATGGCATTGTTCCATGTTAGCATACAAATAGTCACATCATAGCGTATAAGGCAAGAAAATGCAAAACGTATATATGATAATGTACATTTGTTTTATTTTGAAAAGTTCATCTGATGTTTAGTCATCCGTTGGTGCTAAAAGGTGTGCGGATTTTTATCTGTTCATGTTTCTTTCGATTGTAGCTGGACATACCACGGTCAGAATGCATACCCAGTATTCCGTGTGCTTTTTTCTTCAGCAAATAAAGGAGAACAAAGGAAAAGGGGTGGGGGTTAAGTTCACACTGTTGAACAGCATTTTGTTCACCCTTGGTTTAGAACTTGTGATTGTGTGTATTAAGTTTAAACAGAAAACAATCAGAGCCACACACACACACACACACATACACACACACACACACACACGCACGCACGCACGCACGCACGCATACACACACACACACATACACACACACACACACACACACAAACACACACAAACACACATACACACATCATAATACTGTGGTAAAACACTTTTGTGAATATATCTAGAACAGTGTCAAATTGTTAAAGGAAAGAAACGAGACTATACAAGATCAATGATCTGATTAAATAAAACGTAGTCGTAAAACCGTTCCACTGACACGAAA
>JAAQRG010307989.1:0-10000 GCA_011634625.1 Babylonia areolata | reverse complement strand
TCATAGATAGATAGAATGATAGACAGATAAATTAATAGGTAGATAGATGGATAGATAGATTGATTGATAATAGGTCGATAGACAGGTAGAGAGATACATACATCAGACCCGTGTAGCCACTCTCTATGAGATCAGATCTGTGCATGACCCGTTTTTACCATACCTTGTGGGCAGCTGTTCTCTGGGGTTTTTTTAGGGAGTTCATGCCCGGTTTGTTAATGTGTATAACCCACCGAACGCTGATCACGGGATTACGAGATCCTTAATATGCGCGTTTGATCATCTGCATGCGTACATACACGACAGGGGGTTCAGGCACTGGCAGGTCGGCATATCTGTTAACCCCGCAGATCGGGGTTAAAAAAAGAAAAAAAAGAATCCCAACTCTAAATTCCACCAGGCGCAGTCTTCTTCTTCTTCTGCGTTCGTGGGCTGCAACTCCCACGTTCACTCGTATGCACACAAGTGGGCTTTTACGTGTATGACCGTTTTTACCCCACCATGTAGGCAGCCATACTCCGTTTTTGGGGGTGTGCATGCTGGGTATGTTCTTGTTTCCATAACCCACCGAACGCTGACATGGATTACAGGATCTTTAACGTGCGTATTTGATCTTCTGCTTGCATATACACACGAAGGGGTTCAGGCACTAGCAGGTCTGCACATATGTTGACCTGGGAGATCGGAAAAATCTCCACCCTTTACCCACCAGGCGCCGTCACCGTGATTGGAACCCGGGACCCTCAGATTGACAGTCCAACGCTTTAACCACTCGGCTATTGCGCCCGTCCACCAGGCGCAGTCATTAGGATTGGAACCCAGGATGCTCAGATGGAAAGCCCGATGCTTTAACCACTCGCCCCGTCTCTCTCTCTCTCTCTCTCTCAGTGTCTGATAAAAAGGGGTGTGTGGCCGCAGATAGGAATGTGTGTGTGTAGGCAGGAGGCCCCACGGGTGTCATACAATTTGTTCCTCACCTGTTCCAGAACGATACCTGGAATTACCTGGGAGAGATTTAGGGGTTGGAGGGGTAAGGGGAAGGGGGGGGGCGAGGGGAGGGGGGAGGGGATGTGAGGGGTGGGGGAGGTGCCTGGGAGGATCTCGGAGGCTTGGGCACGGAGGGTGGTAGTGGGGAGGACGGAAGGAGGGGTGTGCGTTGGAGGAGGGTGTGTGTGTGTGGGGGGGGGTGGGGGTGGGTGTATGAGGGCAAGGAGTCAGAGTCGGAAAGAGATGTGGAGGAAAGGAGGGAGGTAGGAAAGGCTGGGATCGAGGTGCTGGAGAGAGACGGAGGGTTAGGATGAGACAGAGAGAGAGGGAGAGAGAGAGAGAGAGGGTGAGGGAGAGAGAGAGGGAGAGAGAGAGAGGGAGAGAGAGGGAGAGAGAGAAAGAGGGAGGGGGGAGAGAGAGAGAGGGAGGGAGATAGAGAGGGAGGGAGAGAGAGAAAGAGAGAGAGAGAGAGGGAGGGAGAAAGAGGGAGGAGAGGGAGAGGGTGCGAGAGAGGGAGAGAGAGAGACAGGGGGGGAGAGGTAGGGAGGGAGAGAATGAGAGAGGAGGAGAGAGAGAGACTAAACTCCAGATGATTTAATTTGCGCAGACATACACTCATGGGGGGTGGGGGGGAGGGGGGGAGTGGCAAAGGGTGAGGGAGTTTGATAATCCAACTTTAAATCCACAGACTTTGAAATGACATTTCTTTAATTCTCAAAACGCTAAGTGCACTGTCTTTTTCTGTGTGTCTGTCTCTGTCTGTCTTACCAGATTACCTCTCGCTGTATGCTAACAAACCCTTCCCAGAAACTCCGGACATCTGGGTATGTGCCCTTTGCCAAATCACTCTCTCTCCAATTGTCTCTCTCTCTCTCTCTCTCTCTCTCTCTCTCTCTCTCTCATTCTCTCTCTCTCTCTCATTCTCTCTCTCTCTCTCATTCTCTCTTTCACTCTTTCTCTGTCGCGCGCGTGTGTGTGTATGTGTGTGTGTTCGCTTATGCATTATTTACTAACATAACATCTCTTAAACTTTGGATGCTATGAAAGAGAGAGAGAGAGAGAGAGAGAGAGAGAGAGAGAGAGAGAGAAGAATGACCCCACATGCTCTACCTCTCTCCCCAATGAAATCGTAACACCGAAAACCAGAGCCAGAAAACTGGCTTCTATTACGACAAGACGTAAATACCGCGGCATTTAGCCTCTCTTCTGACGGAAGAGTTGCAAAGAGAGAGGGGTTGGGGGCGGGGTAACGCCATTTGGCGGGAAATTAGGTCAACAAGTTGGTCTGGCACTTTCTGGTTTGGGTTTACAGACCACTAAAAACATCACCGGTAGCTTGTTTCCGAGCGGAGGGCGTTTATAGCTGCACGCAACTGGCTTTCAGAAAGCAATGCCCCCCCCCCTAAAACGGAGTTTGGCTGCCTACATGACGGTCTTGCACGTAAAAACCTACTCTCAGATATACGGATGATCGAGGGAGTTGCAGCCCACGAAGAAGAAGAAGAAGAAGAAGAAGAAGCAGAGAGCAAAATATACACTGTGTGCTTTGTTGAAAGATAGCATTTCCCACAGAGCCCCAAACACTTCAAGTTCAAGAGTGTACATATTTCCCTAGGTTATTTTCGTTTAATTTTAAACAACAACGTTTTTGCGAAAATCGGCTTCGATTCCATTTATTGTGCATTCATAAGGGAAATTCTTAAAATACAAAACAATCAGGTTAGAAACGTCTCGTGGTTTTTTGTTTTTTTTTCTTACATAATGATTGACTGTAACCAAACATGATCAGTTCTGAGTTTCATTCTCTCACAGCTGTGTCACTCCACTTGACCTCTCATTAGATATCCTTCTGCCCCCTTCCCTTCCGTCGCTGATGTAGAACTCGTTCAAGTTCCCAAGATACGATGCGACTGGGTCGGTGACATACATGTGGACGCCATCTTGTGACCTACTTACCGCGCCACTTGAGTCATCACACCGAACCCAGGACCAGTTCGGAAGATATCGAGGGGCGATAGTCATTCGCTCTTTGCAGAAAAGAATCTGCAAGTCTTGTCCGTGTTTATCTCTGTTTGATTTGTGTTTTAATCATTCGCTTTTTGTAAAGCCTGTAAATCAGAGATGATACTTGACATCGCTCACACACACACACGCACGCACACACACACACACACACACGCACACACGCACACACACACACACACACACACACACACACGCACACACACGCACGCACGCACACACACACACACACACACACACACACACACACACACACACACACACACACGCACACACACACACACATACGAGAGGGAGACAGACAGACAGACAGGCAGACAGACAACCTTGTCCATCAACCACCACCTTGCATGTAACAAACACACCATTTAATGCAACAATATGCAAATTCATTTTACACTTACAATTCTTTTCTTTTTTTTAAATTCTGTTTCAAGATAATCTTATTTTGTTCTTTGTGATGCGTTTTATTTTAAAGCCTCCTCTTGGCACTATCACCTTCCGGGAGTCTCCACAATCAGGAAACGTGGGGTCTGGATCTGATGTGGGCAGGTGGGAGGATTGAGGGGTGTGCTGGGTGGGGGTGGGGGGCAGACTGCCTGCATGCATACAGGTGTGTGCACGCACAGCCTGCACATTCTGCTCACTGCCTCCCCTCCCTCCCTCCCCTCACTAGTAGGCCACAGCATGGTCGACCCCTGCCGGTGGCATTTGGAAACCTATCTGCCGCTAAATGTCGGGTTTCTGCACTTGAGGATTCCGTAATCTTCTTGTCCTGCAAGCTTACCGCCCAGCCCTGACTCTGGCTCCATAGAAAAGAACAGAAAAACAACAACAATCAACAACAACAACAACAAAAAACTCCCCTCAAATTGACTGACTCATCCAGGTTGTTCTGGAACTAGCATGTATTTTCGCGTGGCACTGTAACTGTGCAGCCTTTCTCCAAGAGCTCATTTTTACACACACACACACACACACACACACACACACACACACACACACACACTTTTCTTCTTGTTGCTTACGTATGCTTAATGACCTAATAGATATACACGGTCTGTCTCTGGATCTGTGGGGGAGGCGGGGGTTTTGCTGGGTCGTCATTTCGTGATTGTTCTCCCAAGGGTCAGGGTGTAGTGGTTTTGTAGCGTGCGCCGCCTTCCAAGCTGTGAGGGATTCTGTTTTATACCCCCAATTCGTTTTCGTGATCATTTCATACCTTGGTGAATAGTGTGAATTTCGTGGGAATGTGTGTGCCACAGAGTTAGTTAATGATTTCAAGTCCTGGGCTATGTGTGAAGTTGTAAGGAGGCCCATCAAGTTATTTTTAATGCCTGACTGATGATCATAATTATTGACATTTTCATAATCTTGTTTCGAAGACATGTGTTAGGCCGACAAACTTTTGTAAATGCCTTTTCTGATTTCTCATCAGTCTTGCTTTTCCATATTTTTTTTTTCCAGGGCACGTGTTTATTGGAAATTCCTGCTGAATTCTTAGAGTTCCAGAAATGCTAAATTCCGCGTCGCTTTCCACCTGTGCAGAAGTCCAGTGTGATGCAACAGCATCATAAAGACCACAGTTTCTTTTCAGTATTTTATAAATTCATGTGGCAATAATATTCGAAAACGAAAATTTCGACAAATGTCACGTAATATACCAAACATTAAAATTTGAGAAACGTCACGTTTTGTGCCAAAGCCAAACGTTAAAAAAACCCGTCACGTTTTGTGCCAAAACCAAAAGTTCGAGCAAAATGTTAAAACAACTTTGTGCCAAAGCCAAACGTTACAAAATATCGTTGTTTTGTGCCCAAACCAAACTTTGGTGAAATGTCACCTTTTGTTCCCCAAAGCCACAGTCCGAGAAGTGTGAGGACAGACCCTTTCCCAGGAAAGCCTTGAGGACAGACCCTTTCCCCAGGAAAGTCTTGAGGACAACATGCTGTGGGCACTCCATGTCCAGGAACAAAGGGTCCTTCTGGATGACGCTGACCCCAGTGGTCAAGGGACGTCCTCGTGACCTTCTGCCCGCTGGTTACCACTTGAGGGATTTCTGGTGAGCTTCCCCTGGAATGATGGTCCGTGAGGGTCAGGGTTCGAATCCCGCACTCGCCCTTTCTCCCACCTTTGACTGGAAAATAAAACTCACCGTCTAGTCTTTCGGATGAGACGATAAACCGAGGTCCCATGTGCAGCACGCACTTGGCGCACTGAAAAAGAACCCATGGCAACAAAAGTGTTGTCATCTGACAAAATTATGTAAAAAGAAACCCACTCTGATAGGTACACAAAATATATAAGCATGGACTCAGATCCTGACAAGAGCCTTGGGTGATGCTGCTGTCAGGCATCTGCCTCGCAGATATGGAGTAGCGTATATGGATTTGTCCGAACGCAGTGACGCCTCCTTGGGAAAATGAAAGTGAAAGTGAAACTTCCCTGACCTCGGCCTCTGCTTCTTTCTTCTGCCGTCGTGGGCTGCAGCTGGCCCGGTCATTCGTGTCTACCAGTGGGTTTTTTCGTGCACGGTACACACTATTTTCCTGATTGCGCATGCTAAGTATATTCGTGTTTCCATAACCTACTAAACGTCTTCATGGTTTACGGGGTTCTTAAAGTGTGTATTTGATCTTCTGCATGCACATAGCGGTACACACATGAAGAGATACCAGCTGGTTTGTAAGTCGGTTGACCTGGGAGATCGTAAAAAACAACAACAACAACAAAAAAAAAAAAAACACCCTAAACAAAGAAAACAACTTTTCGCCCTGAACCCACCAGGCGCCGTAACCTGGATTTCAACCCGGGACCCTGATATTAAACGTCCAACGCTTTAAGCAGTCGGCTGATGCGCCCATCAGCTTCAGTACACACCGTTTAGTATTGACATATCGCAGTGATTGGTTGACAGTACATTTCAGTCACGTTCAAAGGGGGTGAGTGAATTAGCTGCACATGATGATTATAAGCAAAGACAAGAAAAATCATGTAGCCAGTAATGGCAGGTGAGATGGCTATTATCCAGAACTTTCTCGTTGTTGGTACAAAGATTACTGTCGGAATTTGTTAAGAAGAATAGAATATGAATAGAATTAGAATATGTCTTTATTACCAAGTGTACCGGGGTCACAAGGAATATTGGGGGGTGGGTGGGGAGGGGGGGGGGATAGTACATAACAGGATACGAACATTAATCGAAAATCATACACAAACACAGATACAGTAGAAATAAGATACATACAAGTGCATATCAATATAAAAACTTGTGCATACTCACGCATGCACGCACTGCACACACACACACACAAACATGCACGCGCGCGCGCGCGCGCACACACACACACACACACACACACACGTTTGAAGCCGTTCATATGTACAAAATTTCAAGAAGGAAGTTTCGATAGAACTATATAACACATCAGTTTGACAAGATAAATCCAAAACGAACCGCAATGGTTGAAATAATTCGTGATATACGAGGGTCATTCAATAAATAAGGTGAATTTTTCGGTATAAGGACTTCTAATACAGATAGAAGCTTACTTTTTTCTTTTTTCTTTTTTTCAACGTAGTCTCCCAGCACTGTCACACACTTTTCCCATCTGTGCACAAACTTCCGTATTCCCTCAGCGTAAAAATCTTTGGACTGATGTCTCAGCCAGTCGCTCACAACACTTTATTCATTCATGTCATCATGGACAATTTTGTGTGCTGTCCCAACAGATAAGCTCAAAGTCCTTGCAATGTCATCCACTGTCACCCTTCTGTCAGACTGAATGAGGTCATTGACTCATTCGATCACCTCAGGAGACCTCACTTCTGTAGGCCTTCCAGGCCTGTCTTCATCCTCAACACTGCTCCGTCCTTCTTTAAACAATTTAGCCCACATTTGTTCGGCTGAAACATGTGGCACCATACACAGTTGACATTCTCCTATGAATTTCAACTGGTTTGCACCCTTCAGCAACCAAAAACTTGATAACTGACCGCTGTTCAATCCTGGAGCATGCTTCTTGGTCGGCCATCTTTGTTAATCGCCAAAACTCTCAAAGTTTTTTTTAATCTGCAAAACAAATTAAATCCATGTGAAAAAGAAGTAAAACAAAAAAAAAAAAAAAAAGAAAAAAAAAAGAAAAGAAAAAAAAGTAAGCTTCTATCTGTATTAGAAGTCCTTATACCGAAAAATTCACCTTATTTATTGAATGACCCTCGTAAAATGTAGTAAGTTTATTATCCAAGTGCTCCAAAAGATTTATCTCAAGTGTTTCAGTGTCGGGGTAGGGGATTTGATGTTCTGTCTGTAATATCCGATACTAAATGTAAGAGCCATGCTCTCTCTCTCTCTCTCTCTCTCTCTCTCTCTTATTGTAATTGTAATTGATATAGATTAGCAAGGACAGATAGGAAGAATGGGCCACGCCTAAAATCTTAATCATTGAATAAAAAACGTTTTGAGTTCTGAGTTCTGAGTTCTCTCTCTCTCTCTCTTTGTGGTGGTGTTGGTGATAGGGGGTGGTGGGTGCTTGGAGTAGAGGGAACATGGTATTCTGCAATTAACGCGTAATGACATTGGTATCAGAATGTTAGAGATGAAACAGGCGGACTTTTGTTTCACCCCTACCAGCGATATGGAGGTCTCCTGTGCTGCTATCACTTGGGGACATTGGCAGATATGTTGGTCAGTAAATAGTTTTTTTAGGCGTGCTTTTCAAGTGACGTGGTTTTCCGTTTTGTGTAATTACGTAATTACATATTATGATGTTGTGTTCACTCTTGACTGTGAAAGCTATATATCACACAATTGTTAGGAGAGATAGGTAGACAGATAGATAGAAACGAAACGAACCGAAATTTTATTTTACCAGGGTAAATGAGGTTAGCAAAACATATGTTTTTTTTCACCCAGCCCTGAGGTATAAAAAGAAAGAAAAAAGAGGGATGTTGGAGGTAGGGCTACATCGAAAAAACACATGAACACATAACTATTAACAAGAAAGATATCAATGACAAAAATCCACTGCAAAATCACATGAGAAACTAACGAAAAAGACTACTGCAAAACACCAAACTACAAGAACTCTCTACCCCCACCCCTACCCCAGTCTCCTTCCCTCCATCACCATGCACATAGTGACACCCTCAGATTTCAATATTTAGACGTAAATAATTATGATTATAATCAAAGGTATTAAAACTCATGATGATATGCCAGTGAGAGAGAGAGAGAGATTCGGAGGATGATCTTAGCACGTGGTTTTCGTTTATTTCTGTGTGAGCTGATATCATTCCTGCCAAAGAGAGAGAGAGGAACTCAATGACTCAGTACATGATTTACGTTTATTGCAAAACTATTGAAGGAAGAGAGAGAGAGAGAGAGAGAGAGAGAGAGAGAGAGAGAGAGGTTTTGTTGAGGGTGAAAGGGCAAGACACTGAGAGAAACAGAGACAGGCTGAGTAACTCACTTCACACATTGTCCAGAGGTTCTGTTTTGGGGGGAGTTGGTGGGTGTGTGGGGGGTACAAAAGGAAAACAGCTGTATCATGGGACAGCACAGACTGAGGCGGCGTGGGGGGGGGGGGGGGGTGCGGGGGGGAGGGAGGCCGGAGGGGGGAATCAGGAGGAAAAGCGACACGTAGCAAGCAAGCAGATGTGTGACGATGATGCATGCACTGTGTGAGCACGGCATAGCTTGGCCCCTGGGGTGGTGGTGAAGGGCAAGGAGGGTGGGAGGGGAAGGAGGAATTGTCTGTCAAGACGTCACGCTTGTGTGAGCGGGTCCATAACGTGCTGTGCCGCACCCACCATTTGTGACTGCAAATGATCCAGAGAACGTGGCAAGGTTCACCAGATTCTCTCTCTTTCTCTCTCTCTCTCTCTGTCTCTCTCCTGAACGATCAGACAAAGGCACACACACACACACACACACACACACACACACACACGAGCGCGCGCACACACGCACGCGCTCACGCACACACATACACACTACATTCACAAACATAGACACAGACACACAGACACAGACACACACACACACACACACAGACTACATTCACACACACACACACACACACACACACACACAGACACACACACACACACACACAGACTACATTCACACACACATACACACACGCGCGCGCGTGCACCAACCCTCGGGACCCCCACTACCTCACCCCCACACTCACAGTTTCCTTCCTTTTTTGCCTTAAGAACGATAAGACACGCTTGGGTTATTTCTGGCTGGGTGTGGGGCGTAAAGACAGAGAAGAGTGGGTGGAATCCCTTCACAACATTTCACTAACGACTGCCAGAGATATATGTATTTGTATTCCTTTTTATCACAACATATTTCTCTGTGTGAAATTCGGGCTGCTCTCCCCAGGGAGAGCGCGTCGCTACACTACAGCGCCACCCATTTTTTGGGTATTTTTTCCTGCATGCAGTTTTATTTGTTTTTCCTATCGATGTGGATTTTTCTACAGAAAAACAAGTCGTCATGACACAGCTGATCCGTGCAAACGAAGTTCAGGTTTTTGAGCACGTGCATCACAGCATTTTCACGCTCACCCAGCATTGGGTTCGAGTGAGAGAGGTAAAAAAATGTGAAAAGAAAGAAAGAAAGAAAGAAAGAGAATCAGGAAGAGAAAGGGATGAAAAACAAACCAGGATCAGACAAAGCAAAACAAAGACAAAGGGATGAAAAACAAACCAGGATCAGACAAAGCAAAACAAAGCCAGAACGAAAACAGCAGGTACACAAGATGGATTTCCGCTGTTGAAGTGGCCGGTGAACATGGAAGCCAGCTGTGGATAACAACAATCATGACGATGACGACACGAGAGACCAGCCATCCTGAGGACGTCTTACGGAACAACCCAGGAGGACCCTGTCCGCGAATCGCATCTGCAGACCGCTCACTCATCTGTCCACATCTGCAACCCATCTTTCCGATAACCTCAACACGGACAACTTGGATTT
>JAAQRG010307983.1:0-5000 GCA_011634625.1 Babylonia areolata | reverse complement strand
ACCCAACCGCCATCAGACCAGAAGTAAAACACCCAATCAACCAACCGACCAATCATCACGCTTGTTGCATTGACTCCAAACCAATCGCAACCCAATCAATCACTGAAACCTTAATTAATGAACACTCACCCACTATCTCCGTGGAAAACGAACAAACAAACAAAACGACGTGCAGTGCAGTTATCGATGAAAACAAAATTTCGATTACCCCAGTGCTCTAAATAATGTTAATCAGGAACAAAGACCTCACGCTGCCTTCACACACACACACACACACACACACACACACACACATTCATTCATTCATTGATGGTCATTAATTGTAAGCACAATGCCAATTGTAGTTCACGTTTCGTTGTTTTTAGAAGTAACCCACCTGAAATAATCATGCCTTGTCTTGTCTTGAACAACTTAAAACATCAACACGATCTTCCACAGTTGTCATTTGTCGCAGATCTGAGCAGTGTCCGAGAAAGCTGACTTAACCACAACAACAACAACAACAACAACAACAACAATCCATTCACATTAAACACTGCTTAATCAAAACAACTGCGACAGCAAAGAAATCTTTTTGAAGTGTCGTGGGCATTTTCTGTTCACCTGTGCACAAAAACGCTTTCCTGTTTCACATCTCAAATCCATGTGGTCGGTGATTTTTTTTTTTTTTTTTTTTTAAAGCAGGGTTGTTGTCTTTCGGGATAATCAAATGAACAAACAAACAAATAACCTGCAAGCGGGTTGACTGAACAGGAAACGAACGAACGAACGAACGAAAGTTGACCACCTGTTGCTGTCGCCTGCACTGGGCAATGAACCCAAACAGAATGTTGTCAGCTGACAACAGTGTTCTCGTCTGAGCTTTCCGCCTCTTCGGTGCCATGGGCATGCGTGTTGTTGGTTGTACGCGCGCCGTCCGTCCACCAGCTTAGTCTTGCCTTCGTCATATCTCGCGCGCTACTTCCCGCGCACGTCATGCGCACGCGCAACGAAACAGGCACGTGCGGCAGTGTGGTGTGATGAGTGGTGCAGCCACAAGTTGTTTCTTTGTTTTATTTCGCCACCAGTCAATGGCGCTACCTGCACGTTGTCTTTTTCATTTATTTTATTTATTTATTTATTTATTTTTTTTGTACGCTTATAGTTGACTTCATCAAGTTTTTGCGCCTTATACATATTATTATTATTAGTAGTAGTTCTTTTTTTATGTACTTATCTTTCTTTTTTTTCTCAAGGCCTGACTAAGCGCGTTGGGTTACGCCGCTGGTCAGGCATCTGCTTGGTAGATGTGGTGTAGCGTATATGGATTTGTCCGAACGCAGTGACGCCTCCTTGAGCTACTGAAACTGAAACTGTTGGAGGAGGTATTTTTGTTTAATGTCCCGTCACCCATATCGGTGATTGAAGACATTTTGTTAAAGTATTTATGAATACGTTTGAGTATTATCGGTTAGAAGGGGTGGGAGATGTGAATGAATGGAGGGTTGGGTGAAGCTGGGTAAATGAGGGTGAAATGAGGGTGAAATTTGAACAAAAATTCTAAATACAGTTACAGGAAATTACTTAAAGGACTTCGTAAAAGAGAAGTCGTTAAACTGACAAGCGAAACAACTGATAATGAATGCAAAAAGTCAAAAACCGGAACGTTCTCAGTCCCTTGTGAAGACACACTTTCGTGTACATAAGGTTTCATCAAGCTACAGTTAAACATTATATACTTAATTGTCAGGTTACTAAAGCATATGCACTTGACATTAGAACAATACTTGGTCCATAATGAATTTGATAATAGTCTGAGAGCTAAACTGTACGGTGTTTGCTTTGTGCAGCAACAACCTCGGTAGGTCAGGAGTTAATCAAAATTGAGTAAAGGACTGGTTGAGGTGGGTTTTTTTGTTTTTTTTGTGTTTGTTTTTTTTGTGTTTGTTTTTTTGTTTGTGTGTGTGTGTGTGTGTGTGTGTGTGTGTGTGTGTGTGTGTGTGTGTGTGTGTGTGTGTGTTGCTATTGGTTACGTTAGCAAGGTGGGGCGGGGGTATAATTTGTCATAACTGGTTTCAGTATTTAAGAAAAAAGCACACATCCTTTGAACAGTTGCTGATTACAAAAACTGACCTGTAGTGGTTTTGGCAGGAGCATCATTCAGCCTTTTCTGTTTGAGTTATGAATTATTAATCGATTTAAAAAAAAGAGCAAAATAATCTACTGATATGTTTGTGTATCTAATGTCTGTTTATTTATATTTTGTTCATTTATTCATTCACCCACATCTACTTTAATTTGCTGTATTGTATGTGTCATTATATAACTATGTATGTATGTATGTATGTATGTATGTATGTATGTACGTATGCATGTACGTATGTATGTATCAAAATAAGAGCCCAAGATTAATACGACCAGGTTACTGCACGGATTTTCAAAACGGCAGCTGTATGAAAAAAACAACAACCCACAAACATAAAACTATGTCTAAAAAAAAAGATCAATAATGATAATATTTATATAGCGCTGAATCTTGTGCAGAGATAAATCAAAGCGCTTCCACACCAGTCATTCACACGCAAGCATAATTCTAGAACTGAAAAAAGCCCAACAACTGAAGACAAGGAAGAGGCAGGGGAGGTCGGCTATGTTGGGAAGAGGTGGGTTTTAAGGCCAGACTTGAAAGAGCTGAGTGCGGAGACCTGACGAAACGAAAGAGGAAGTTCATTCCAAATACAAGGTCCAGAAACAGAGAAAGAACGGCGGCCAACAGAATTGCACTACATGACTATTAACCCCTGGACTGCTGCAGATGAATATGATTACACTCGTCAATGAAGAGCTGTCACATCACTGATTTTAAAACATTACTTACAGGTCCGGAGTTCGGTCACGTGGAGTGATGGCCTAGATGTAACGCGTCCGCCTATGAATGGAGAGAATCTGAGCGCGCTACTTCGAATCACGGCTCAGCTGCCGATATTTTCTCCTCCTCCTTGAGTGGTGGTCTCGACGGTAGTCATTCGGATGAGACGATAAACCGAGGTCCCGTGTGCAGCATGCACTTAGCGCACGTAAAAGAAACCACGGCAACAAAAGGGTTGTCCCTGGCCAAATTCTGTCGAAAAATCCACTTCGATTTGAAAAACAAATAAAACTGCATGCAGGAAAAAAAATTTAAAAAATGGGTGGCCCTGTAGTGTAGCGACGCGCTCTCCCTGTGGAGAGCAGCCCGAATTTCACACAGAGAAATCTGTTGTGAAAAAAGAGAAAAGAAATACAAATACAAATACACCATTCTGTATCAAACCCCTTCCTTTTGGGATCATATCCTGATTCATCACCAGAATCAACTACATCCAGAGGATACAGTGTTTGTGAGGGTCTGGGTTCGATTCCTGCCAGCTCTCGCCGTTTCTCCCACGTTTGACTGGGAAAAATCAAACTGAGCGTCTAGTCATTCGGATGAGACGATAGACAAAGGTCTCATAATTATTACAGCACACACTTAGCGCACTGAAGAAGAACCCATAGCAACACAAACAAATATTGTCCTCAAGCAAAAATAATAATAATCATAATAATAATGGTATTTATATAGCGCTGAATCTTGTGAAGAGACAAAACAAAGCTCTTTCGCACCAGTCATTCACACGCACGCATAACTCTAAAACTGTAGAAACTAAAGACAAGGAAGAGGCAGGCAAAGGAGGCTATTTTGGGAAGAGGTCGGTTTTAAGGCCAGACTTGAAAGAGCTGAGTGTGGAGACTTGACAAAGCGAAAGAGGAAGTTCATTCCAATCGAAAAAAAAAAAAAAAAAAAAATCCACTCTTTATAGGCAAGCACACAAATATCATATAATATGCATGCACTCAAGGCCAGACTAATAAGCTCATTAATGCTGGCTGGTCAGACAAGACAAGACATCTGCCCAGCAAAAGTGGTGGGTGTAGCGCACATGGATTCATTCATCCAAAAAAGAGTTGCAGTGAAGCCTTCTTGAGAAACTGAAACTGAAACTGAAACTGACCGACCCCCCCCCCTCACCCCACCTCCTTACCACCCCCAACCTCCCGCCTCTCAATCACACACCCAAACCCACAACCTCCTATAAAAAAAAAAATCAAAGTACACAAAAATTGATAAGAAATGCAGTTCCAACCGATGCCGCATTGATATATAACTTCACAAAAGCTCGGCAGTTCAAGGGTTAACATTTTTTTTTTTTTTATAAAAAGGAGGACATAAACTGTACGGTCGGCCTCCGTCAACTAGGATGAAAACGAAAGACAAGAACTGTTAAAAAATAAAAAAAAAATAAAAGAAAGAAAGAATGAAGAAAAAAGGTCATAACCGTCAGGATGATAAATGGGATGGATGTCTGGATTTCCGGGAAGAATTGGGTCAAGGGGGGTGGGTATATTGGAGAGGGAAGGGAGGAGGGGTGGTGGTGGTGGATGGTGAAGGTGGTGGTGTGGTGTGGAGAATTTTTCTAGAGAATTCCAGAAATGATATTAATGTCAAGAGCGGTGGTGGTTGTGGTAGAAAACTTGCAGAGAATTCCAGAAACGATATTGTCAGGAGGGGTGGTGGTGGAAAATTTCCAGAGAATTCCAGAAATGATATTGTCAGGAGGGGTGGTGGTGGAGAATTTCCAGAGAATTCTAGAAATGATAATTATATATATATATTTTTATTATTGTCAACAGCGGTGGTGGTTGTAGCAGAAAACTTCCAGAGAACTCCAGAAATCTTATTGTAAATTGGTGGTGGTGGTAGTGGTGGTGGTAGTGGTGTTGGTTGTGGTGGAGAATTTCCAGAGAATTCCTGAAATGATAATGAAAGTGGTGGTGGTGGTAGTGGTGGTAGTGGTGGAGAATTTCCAAAGAATTCCAGAAATGATAATGAAAGCGGTGGTGGTGGTAGTGGTGGTGTTGGTTGTGGTGGAGAATTTCCAGAGAATTCCAGAAATGATATTGAAAGCGGTGGTGGTGGTGGTGGTGTGGTGGTGGAGGTG
>JAAQRG010307965.1:0-10428 GCA_011634625.1 Babylonia areolata | reverse complement strand
ACTAACACACACACTGACACACACACACACACACACACACACACACACACACACACACACTCACACACACACTAACACACACACACACACACTGACACACACACACACACACACACACACACACACATTCACTCACGCTGACACACACACACACACACACACACACACACACACACACACACATATATATATATATCTATATCTATATATCTATACACACACACATATATATGAGCACAATCATATGATACATATACTGGCAGACAGACAGACAGACACACACACACACACACACAATGTCGATCCCACAAAAGGATTCCAATGTTGGACTATTCCAGTTGGGAGTGTCGGGGGAGGGACCTGGGGGGGAGAGGGTGACAGGGGGTGGAGGTGGGGGGAAGAGGGAGGAAGAGATTATTAAGAGGCTGTTACCTGTCAGCGTTACGCCTTAATTCAGCCCACGAGAAGCGTTCAACCCGTCACGTATCACTTTTCTCTCACTCAGGAACAAAGTCAAGCCAACGGCGTCCCCGGTGGCTCAGTTTCAGTTTCAGTTTCAGTAGCTCAAGGAGGCGTCACTGCGTTCGGACAAAACCATATACGCTACACCACATCTGCCAAGCAGATGCCTGACCAGCAGCGTAACCCAACGCGCTTAGTCAGGCCTTGGGAAAAAAAAAAAAAAAAAAAAAAAAAAAAAAAAAAAAAAAAAAAAAAAAAAAAAAAAAAAAAAAAAAAAAAAAAAAAAAAAAAAAAAAAAAAAACCGGGGGAATAAAATAATAGATAAGCTTGCATAAATAAATAAATGAATAAATAAATAAATAATAATTATAATATAGAAAAAGGTAGTAGTAATAATATTAGTAATACTAATAAAATGATAATAATAAAACATAAATAAATAAATAAATAAGACAACAATGGTGATAAATGAGCAAATAAATGTACAAAAATGAAGACACACATTCACACATACACCCACACATGCATAACAGAAATGCACCAGACATGCAGTTTCACATATATGAAAGCACAGTCAAATACATATAAACGTACATGAGCTCCAACACACACACACACACACGCATTACCGTGCACCTCCTCTACCCCCCTCCTCCACACACTCAGCGGACGTTGACCCTGACCTCTGTTACCGGGGGGGAAACTAACACGTGCGCGCGTTCTCAGGTGGTGGGGATGGTGGGAGAGAGACAGGGAAGGAGGGGGAGGGCAGGGGTGTGTGGGTGGGGGAGAGCTAAGCAGGGCATGGTACGATGCTATACTGGCGTTCCGCTGTTTCTGTCTGTTTGGGGGGTGGGGGTGGGGGTGGGGGGGAGGGGTTATGGTAAGTGGGTTGGGTTGGAATGTAGGTATACTTCGTCTAATGCCACCCGTTTAGCTCGAACCGTGGAGACAGTGGAATGATGTCTCAAGTGTCTGTCTGCCTGTCTGTCTGTCTGTCTGTCTGGATGTCGTGTATGTACTTCTATAACCTATTGATATCCTGTGAGTATTTTGATTTCATTTCTCTTTGCCCTGAGGGCTGGATGTAAAAAAAAGCATATGCATACTTATTCCACTTCCCTCATTTAAAAATGCATTTGCAAGGGACGTTTAACGGTAGAGCACGTTTTAACCCGCTGTTTAGTAATGAAACCTTTGCCTCCAGAAATTACGGAACACGTGTTACCAGTTTCAAATGTTAACATTTTTTGGAAAAAGTTATATATTTCAAACTGTTCTTTATTAAAGTTAGCTAGCTATGTGTTAAATAGTCCAGTTGGTTGTTTATTGTAGGTCCCCACATGAACCTCTTTTCAAATAATAATCTACAGAAGTAGTGCATACAATATTTGATTATTGATAATTTTTTTGGTCCTAATCCCGCTTCCCCCGTCCCGCCTCTCACACACACCCTTCCAATATTATGTTTTTTCTTTCTCCAATCACTGACACTCACCCTCTCCATTTTAGATTTTGTACTCTATCTTTTCCACATTCTGTTCTCTCTCCGTCTGTCTGTCTCTCTCTTCCTTTCTTAGTCCCCTCCCCCTTGCCCCCACCCCCCTCCACCTCAACCGCCCCCCTTTTCATTCGAATATACAGAAATGTCGATTTCTAATTAATAATAACAATCATCATTATGATAGAAATGATAATAATCCAAATGATAATAATAATATCATTTATTTTCAGTCTAATATCATCATCTTAGATGAACAGACTATAAATAAATAAACGAACGAACTCATTAAAAAAAAAGTTCATTCGTTCGTTCGTTCTGCCTGCCTGCGTGCCTGTCTGCCTGTCTGCCTGCCTGCCTGCCTGCCTGTCTGTCTGCCTGTCTGCAGGAATATCGTGCACTGTCTCGTATCACATTTTTCTGGGACCTTGTTTCTTCCGTGTGACGTTGAACCATCCATGTAGCGCCTTTAAAACCAACGCCCATTGAAGCTGCTCTCTGTGTGTCTGTCTTTGTCTCTGTCTGTCTGTCTGTCTTTGTCTCTGTCTGTCTCTCCCCCTCCCCCCTCTCTCTCTCACTTCTATTATCACCATGGTTTAATTCTTTATTTAGTATTGTGCAGTTTAGACTCTGTTCAGGGCGGGGACTGGATGTAAAAGAAACACACCAGTGTTTATCTATTATCCTCGAAATAAAGAATTTCGTCTTGTTTTGTCTTGTTCTGTCTTGTTTCTCATCAAGGCAGACGCCCAACACACGAGAACACAGCGGCGCGAGGTGCGTAGTGTGAGATAATGATCAATGTTGTGTGTTTTCCCGATTAGCCTATTCCTGATTCCCAGTTCGCCTATTTCTCCCGATTCGCCCATCACGTGACTAAACTGATGATTCCGATTCGCCGATTGCCAGTTCTTCTTCACCTTGGTTGAAATAATCTTTAACTGTTCAGCAGTACACATGATTACAATGCAAACAATGACAAAAAGAGCATCAACAAGCTTAAAGCTTATACTGTGCTCACAACGCTGCACTTCAATTTTAACATGACGGCTGATGAACCATATTTTTATTATTATCAATTGCATCAAATAACATATTCATAAACAGTAAGTAATGAAATCAGAATTGAAATAAAACAAATAAACAAATAAGTACATAATATAGTAAAATAATGCTAATATCAATATTAACATGAGATTAAATTTATAGTCACCACAGGAACAGAAGAGAAACACGAAAAAAAAAGAAAAAAAAAGAAATTTAGAAGAATGGTGGGTAAAGTGGTGGGGGAGGGGGGGGGGGGCAGAGGGGAGAGGAGAAATTCTGACAGATCATTGGCCAATCCACTGAACTTTGAACATTTGGTCAGTCAAGCATACGACATGATTAGGACATCCAACACATATTTAACAAATAGAATCATGTTGTACCCGTTCTTCACAAATACTTTCTAAGTTTAATTGATTCACCATATGACATGATTAGGACATCCAACACAATTTAACAAATAGAATCATGTTGTACCCGTTCTTCACAAATACTTTCTAAGCTTAATTGATTCACCATATGACATGATTAGGACATCCAACACATATTTAACAAATAGAATCATGTTGTACCCGTTCTTCACAAATACTTTCTAAGTTTAATTGAGTCACCATATGACATGATTAGGACATCCAACACATATTTAACAAATAGAATCATGTTGTACCCGTTCTTCACAAATACTTTCCAAGTTTAATTGAGTCACCATATGACATGATTAGGACATCCAACACATATTTAACAAATAGAATCATGTTGTACCCGTTCTTCACAAATACTTTCTAAGTTTAACTGATTCACTTTCATTATTAGTGAACGTGTCTGTTCACACGCCTGCAGTCACTGTGATGGTCACCACGCGACGTTCGTATGGTCTTTAACTGACCATGTCGTAATGATCAGTTCAGTTCAGTTACTCAAGGAGGCGTCCGTCACTGCCGGTGCGTTCGGACAAATCCATGTACGCTACACCACATCTGCTATGCAGATGCCTGACCAGCAGCGTAACTCAGTGTGATTTAGTCAGGCTTTGAAGGAAAATATCATGTGAAGAAAAGACAAAAAAAAGACGTAGAAATAAGATTCAAAAGTAGATAGATAATTGAATTAACGAACTGATAAAATTGAAACAGTAAATAAGAAAATCAAAATCAAAATCAGTGACAAATAATAATGATAACAACAACAATAACGATAAAGATGATGATAATGATTATAATAATGGTGGAATTTATCAAATATTTAAATATAAGGGTAAGTAAGCACGTACACACACACGCGCGCGCGTGCGCACACACACACACACACACATACACACACACACACACACATGCACGCACGCGCGCGCGCGCACACACACACACACACACACACACATTCCCCATCCATATCGTAATTGGAGTGTTGTACTGTACTGTAATGTACTGTATTGAACTGTACTGTACTGTACTGTATTGGACTGTACTATCGCCTACTGTACTGGTTCGGCCAGTTATCTCAGGCTGACCAGCACTGTGTTAATGTGATGGTCATCCTGCGAGATTCCTTGGGTCAAATGCCCGGGCTGTGTTATCGTGATGGGAGTGTGTGGAATGGCTGATTTAAGTGCTGACTAAGCCGTTCTTTCATGTTGTCGAGTCAGAGAAAGGAAATGTTCTGCCTTTTCTTATCTCTTCTAAATGATGACGATGATGGTGATGATAATAATGATAACAACAATAATTATGATTATGATAGTAATAATGATAAATTATAATAATTAGTGCTTATATTATGGTGGAAACTCTCCTACATTAGACTGAACTATCATAATTCACGATATTTTTATTCTCCCTTTTTATATATCTTATTTTTGGAAGTTGGTGGTGGTGGTGGACGCTTACAAGGCATTTTGTACAATGCACAGTTTTCAACCCGAAACAGGGTGTGAGTGGGGTGGGGTGGGGGTGGGCATCTACCACATATCGGGCGTTTACAAGGTTGTCACAATACAGTTCGTGTAGATCTAAGAGAGAGAGAGAGAGAGAGAGAGAGAGAGAGAGAGAGAGAGAGAGAGAGAGAGAGAGAGAGAGAGAGAGAGAGACATACAAGGTGCCAGTATGTTGATTGCAACCAAACCGTGTAATGACCCAACAATGTTGAGCACAATCATTCTCTGGGCTAGTCGACACCACTTCGTGATCTGTGTGAGAGTGTGTTTTCTTCAGTTTAACTCACTCAGTACGGCCAGTCCTCTCTTCTCCTCTACACAGACCCCTCGGATGTCCAGTGGGTGTCTCAATGATCCAACCTTTAGCTTCCGTCGTCAGAATTGTGGTATTCTTTGTCAACATACACCTCTTCATTGTGAGAGCCTTCTGCTTGTAATATTTTGATGGTGGTAATTGGGGAGAAACGCTGTTAACGTCGTCTCTTTCGCCGTTCGTATGGAGAGAGTTAACGTCTATTCACTATAAGTGTTTTTAGACGGCGTGAGAGTGTGTGTGTATGTGTGTGTGTATGTGTGTGTGTGTGTGTGTGTGTGTGTGTGTGTGTGTGTGAGGGTGGTGATGGATGGGCGTGGGTGTGGGGTGGGTAGGTGGGTGTGTGTGGGTGTGTGCCACGTCGGCGTCAGTGATGCTCTTTGTAGTCTGTGTCAATGCAAACCCGGGATGTGTTAGACGTGTGAAAACCAATCATTAGCTCCTGCCACCTTCAGCAGTCTAATTATCTGCATATGTATGATTCATTTGCATATTAATCCATTAATTAACGCCTAAAGTGACCCACTCCCCCACCTACCCCCTCATAGCTCCTCAGTTCCTTTGCCATCTCGCCATGACATGTCCGAAAATAGCTGGACAAAGCCTGGTTCTGTTCATCATACCTCATGTGTTGTGCATTACTCGGTATGCACGTGCCGTCAATGTCTGTCTGTGTTGTCTCCACAGTATGGACAGCTGTGTTATCAACGGTTTCTCCTTGCAATGGGAAATCGTTCACAGCTTGGTCTGTTGTGAACGACTATGACTCAAACTAGGAGGCAAAATTGCACTGGCTCAAAGTGCTGCAGCCTTGGGGGGCAAGTTGGCCTTTGGGAACCGTTCCCAACACCGACTGTGCTAAAACCCTCCTGGCCGAGACACTGTCCACTATAATCAAATTCCAGTCCAGGAAGTCAGGACAGCAGTTTCCTCCTCTGTTGTTCTGGTGGTCTTCTTCTTCTTCTGCGTTCACTCGTATGCACACGAGTGGGCTTTTACGTGTATGACCGTTTTTACCCCGCCATGTAGGCAGCTATACTCCGTTTTCGGGGGTGTGCATGCTGGTTATGTTCTTGTTTCCATAACCCACCGAACGCTGACATGGATTACAGGATCTTTAACGTGCGTATTTGATCTTCTGCTTGCGTATACACACGAAGGGAGTTCAGGCACTAGCAGGTCTGCACATATGTTGACCTGGGAGATCGTAAAAATCTCCACCCTTTACCCACCAGGCGCCGTCACCGTGATTCGAACCCGGGACCCTCAGATTGACAGTCCAACGCTTTAACCACTCGGCTATTGCGCCCGTCGATCTGGTGGTCATAGTCGGACATGACTGACTATCACACAGTGTAGAACAGGAGGTTTGGGTGACGGAGCCCGGGGCTGGTCTTTGGTTCTGGAGGTGAAGGGAAACTCTCAATGCAAGAGGATATATGGACGTGAGCAAATATATAGAGAGAAAGAAGAAAGAAATAAGGAATTCATTTCAATTCAAAACCACTTTATTTATCCACATGGAATTTAACAAAGGAACGAAGGAAAGAAGGAGTGAAGAAAGGAAAGAAAAGACAGACAGAAGAAAGGAAGGAGGGAAACAAAAAAACCAAAAACAAAACCAAAACCAAAAACAACAACAAAAAAACCGAACCCCCCAAAAAACAAACAAACAAACAAACAAAACAAAACAAAAAAACAAACAAACCAAAAACAAAAAAAACAACCAAACCCAAAACAAACAAAACAACAACAACAAAAAACCCCCAAAAAACAACAAAAAAACAAAACAAAAAAAAACAAACAAACAAAAAACAAACAAACAAAAAAAACAAAAAAAAAAAAAAAGAAAAAGAAAAAAGGGATTGCCCATTTAACGGCAAGATATATGCAGATCGTTTTCATGTAGTTGTAAATGGCACAAGTTTCTGGAGGAGCAAATAAATATCTCTAAAAAAAATATATTGTCTTAATGTTTAAACACAGGACAAGATAATGTGCAGACCCACCAGCACTTTGACCACACCTTGTGTTCAGGCCTACACATGCACCGCCACGACAGTCATCACTTAAGACACAACAGCGAGCTGAACGGCAAGATAAAAGAAAACCACTAATCTCTTCTTCTTCTGCGTTCGTGGGCTGCAGCTCCCACGAGTGGGCTTTTACGTGTATGACCGTTTTAACCCCGCCATGTAGGCAGCCATACTCCGTTTTCGGGTGTGTGCATGCTGGGTATGTTCTTGTTTCCATAACCCACCGAACGCTGACATGGATTACAGGATCTTTAACGTGCGTATTTGATCTTCTGCTTGCATATACACACGAAGGGGGTTCAGGCACTAGCAGGTCTGCACATATGTTGACCTGGGAGATCGTAAAAATCTCCACCCTTCACCCACCAGGCGCCGTCAGCGTGATTCGAACCCCGGACCCTCAGATTGACAGTCCCCAGTCCAACGCTTTAACCACTCGGCTATTGCGCCCGTCACTAATCTCAAAATACATGTATAGCGCATGCCTTTTTTGAGCCCCTTTGCTAACTGAAGCCAGCGGAAGTGTTCAATCAGCCATTTTGCTTCTCGTGTCAGTATAGCGCGAAGCGGTGACTTCATATATGTAGCCGAGCGCTCAGCTAGCTTCACGGCAAGATTTCACTTGCTCGCGGCGTTAGTTAAGCTGACATTCCAGTGTGTGTCTTCACTGCACGTTTGCGCCACGTGTCACTGCACTGTTTTCCTGTAATAACTTTGGTAGTTAAACCATTGGCAGATTTCAAGCAAGACACAACATTTGGCATGTTGTGGTGGCAAGCATAACACGATTTCATCGAAGATACACGGTTACAGTTCAGAAACCACGACCAGTTAGAAGACGACTTGTCAACGGACTGACGGCCGGATACGAGAAACAATATGGCGTCCAGCTGGCTTCAGCTTTCCTGGCCAATGAGCTATCCTTGTACTTTAAATCAGTGGGAAAGGCCACGAAAAAAGACCCAGTGCCCTTGCCAAACATCCCTTCCCAGGAACTGTTGAGGGAGGGAGATAGAAGGGAAGACAAAAACAACGAAACAAAACAAAACTCCCTTCCCTGCCTCTTCCTTGTCTTCAGTTTCTCCAGTTTTAGAGTTATGCGTGCGTGAGAATGACTGGTGCGAAAGCGCTTAGATTTGTCTATGCACAAGATTCAGCGCTATATAAATGCCATTATTATTATTATTATTATTATTATTATTATTATTATTACTATTACAAAACAAACAACAACAACAAAACCCCCAAAACAACAGCACTGCAGAATGGACAGGAAAACCACTTCCAGAAACCCATTCTTTGACACACAGCCGACAGACCTGGAGGAGTCTGACGGTGAACAGTTCGTTCAGTGCGGCGCCCAGTGACTCTTCACGGAAAGAGGGGAGGGGGAAGAGCAACAAGAGAAGCAACAGGCCATGGTTTGAACTGAACACCATGATTATTTCGACACAGTGGAGTGATGGCCTAGAGGTAACGCGTCCGCCTTGGAAGCAAGAGAATCTGAGCGCGCTGGTTCGAATCACGGTTCAGCCGCCGATATTTTCTCCCCCTCCACTAGACCTTGAGTGGTGGTCTGGACGCTAGTCATTCGGATGAGACGATAAACCCAGCTCCCGTGTGCAGCATGCACTTAGCGCGTGTAAAAGAACCCACGGCAACGAAAGGGTTGTTCCTGGTAAAATTCTGTAGAAAAATCCACTTCGATAGGAAAAACAAATAAAACTACACGCAGGAAAAAATACAAAAAAATGGGTGGCGCTGTAGTGTAGCGACACGCTCTCCCTGGGGAGAACAGTCCGAATTTCACACAGAGAAATCTGATGTGATAAAAAGAAATACAAATACAAATACCTCAGTGAGAAACACACAGCACGCAGACCTGCCCACCCCTCTCGCTTTGCCTGCCCGAATCTTTCACAGACATCAACACGTGTCATGATAGAGCATTTTGATGCCCGTGCCACTCTGCCGGTGCGTTTCCCGGAAAGAAAAATGAGGCGAACAAGGTGAATAAAGTTCACACGAAGTCACGATGTGCAATAAGATTGGGAAGGTACCTAAACCGAGTCCAGCAGGCTCACAGGAACCTGACAAACAATCTCGGACATGACAAGGTGATATCCGCCTCTCCATTCCCCCCCCCCCCACCCCACGCCAATCAATGGTACACGTTGTGTGTCTGTTTGTCACGGAGTTCAAATCTTTTCCTGGTCCCCACCCCCACCCTCTCCCTCTCCATGTCTGTCTGCCTGTGTCTCCATGCTCCTCCCTCTCTCTCCCTTCCTCTCTCTCCCTTCCTTCCTCTCTCTCTCCCTCCCTCTCTCTCCCTCCCTCTCTCTCCCTCTCTCCCTTCCTCTCTCTTCCTCCCTCTCTCTCTCCCTCCCTCTCTCTCCCTCTTCCTCTATCTCCCTTCCTTCCTTCCTCTCTCTCTCCCTCCCTCTCTCTCCCTTCCTCTCTCTCTCCCTCTATCTCCCTATCTCTCTCCCCCCATCTCTCTCCCTTCTCTCTCTCCCCTTCCTCTCTCTCTCTCCCTTCCTCTCTCTCTTTCCCACCCCTCTCTTCCTTACCGCTCTCTCTCCTTTCCTCTCTCACTCCCCCTTCCTCTCTCTCTCTCTCCCTTCCTCTCTCTCCCTCCCTCCCTCTCCCTCCCTTCCTCCCTCTCCCTCCCTCTCTCCCTCCTCTCTCTCTCCCTCCCTCTCTCTCCCTCCCTTTCCTCTCTCTCCCTCCCTCTCCATCCTTCCTCTCTCTCTCTCCCTCTCCCTCCCTTCCTCTCTCTCTCTCCCTCCCTCCCTCTCCCTCCCTTCATTATTCATTAATGAATTAGCATTAGAAGTGATCAGAGAGGGTAGGCATGGTGCTATGTTTATGCCTAATTATTTTGAACTGTTTGTATTATTATTAGCTGATGATGTTGCTTTATTATCAGAAACTATTATTGGTTTACAAACACAGCTTAATAGTCTATATCATGCAGCTTCAGCTCTACACTTGAAAGTAAACATGGATAAAAGTAATATCATTGTATTTAGGAAAGGGGGGTATTTAGCCGCTAGGGAAAGGTGGACATATAATGGTATTGTTATGCCAGTTATTAATGCATATAAATACTTAGGAATTTACTTCTCTACTAGACTG
>JAAQRG010307958.1:0-10412 GCA_011634625.1 Babylonia areolata | reverse complement strand
CTCTCTCTTTCACGTGTAGACCCGTGAAAAAAAATATTGTGATCAGACAGACTTTGTTTGTCATATTTATATATTTTCGCATGACGTGGATTCTATGTTGTGACCGTGTGTACAGTGTACCAGTTCTCAGATTTGGTTATGTTTCTGACATGTGCAACCCCTTCTCCATGCTGCCCCCTTGTGAATGGGCAAAAATGGACCTGGCCACACTTAACCGTTCGTTCTTTCGTTCTCTCTCTCTCTCTCTCTCTCACCCCCCACCCCCCTACACACACACATACAATCTCACACACGTCTGGCTTCTCCCCCTCCCCCGCCCCGCCTCTCTCTCTCACTGTCTCTCTCTCAGATTATACAAGGATAGGGGTATCTTTTCCTCTCTCTTTCAGATAGTCACACAAGGATAGGTGTATGTCAGATGATTGTACTTTCTTTGCGTTTATGCTATGTAATGTATGCTGAAGGCAAAGGGCAATCTCTGAAGAAAGAGCAATCTTGTGGTATGCATTCTAACTAGGCCTGATTGCCAGCACCTTCTCACAATTCACACAACGCTGTCCACAGACATTTCCAGGCCTGTCTCACTCATCCTTAAGACATGTTTTCTCCATGCTTACAAGCTGAAAGGCACAAAACGTTTCTATTTTCAAAAACAGAAACTCATGATCCACCTCAACCCCCCACCCTCCCTCTCTCTCTCTCTCTCTCTCTCTCTCTCTCATTCTCTCGCTCTTTTATCCAAACTTGTGCACGTAAATTTGAAGTGGAAATAAACTCACACCCCCAAGCCGCAAACTTCTACATCCATGGGTGCATGGACCGATCGAAAATGAAAAGGTGAACAAAATATAGACACTATGAAAACCTGAGAGATAAGATAGTAGATACCCAGCAACACCCGCCTTTACTCCCAGTACCTGCCTTTCTACCCCCAATGAAGCAACGGACGAAACCAGAGGGTAGTCAGCTTTCAAATCCTCATATGCAATACTCCCACCGTTTCTTTTAGTAGAACATACACTAACTACATAGTCCTGGTGGGGCAGAGAGTTCTGTAGACTCTTTGGCGCGCATGACTGTCGATCCATCCAGACTTTGTAGATACGTTTTTCCGCTTCTTAGACGCCCAGATATTGGCTTCGTCAGGCTTCTGTCGCCTCTCTTCACGGCTGTGCAAGACGCGGTAACGGGAATTACTTTCAGACCAAAAAAACATAATCTCATCTTTGTCTGGTCATTTGATTCGCGCCAAATCAGACGAGATAATAAGTCTTTTCGTATCTCAGACACGATCGAAGACCAACAGTGTAATGGGCCCCCACCGTTCATTTCTCCTCTGATAGTTGGGCGCAATAGCCGAATGGTTAAAGCGTTTGACTTTCAATCTGATGGCCTCGCGTTCGAACCTCGGTGACGGCGCCTGGTGGGTAAAGGGTGGAGACTTTTTCCGATCTCTCAGGTCAACATATGTGCAGATCTGCTAGTGTCTAAACCCCCTTCGTGTGTATACACACACAGAAGATCAAATACGCACGTTAAAGATCATGTAATCCATGTCAGCGTTTGGTGGATAATGGAAACAAGAACATACCAGGCATGCACACCCCCGAAAACGGATAATGGCTGCCTACATGGCGGAGTAAATAAACAAAACGGCCATGCACGTAAAATGTTACCCGTCTGTCTGAGTGTGTATGTATGTGTGCCTGAAATCTGATTGAATGACACTGGAAACGAATGATGAGCGCCCAATGACAGCCGTAGCTGGCTCCACCCAGGTAGGCAGCCTGTTGTGCAAATGACCCGGTGTTTGTAAAGCGCTTACAGCTTGGTCTCCGACCAAGGATACGCGCTATATATAACTATCCATGTCAGTAGTAAATTAATTCACCCTTCAAAAGGAAGGGAGACTTGTTTATCTGCACATGTGTCCTTCCACTTGTTTTGTTGCTCGTTTTAGCTAATAAATCAGAGATGGGAGAGAAAGAGGGAGAGCGCAGGAGAGAGGAGTCACACAGAGAGAGTGAGGCGGTGGGAAGAGAGAAAGAGATATGGAGAAAGATAGTGATGGAAAAAAGACAGACACAGAGAGAGAGAGGCAGAAGAATATCCCACAAGATCGTTTGTTTCGTTCTAAATTTTCGTCCATGTCAAACAATGAACATTAAGTGGTGGAGGAGGGCAGATATAAAAAAGCATGAATATTAAACACTTCAGTGACAGTAGCCGGGATTCTGTTGAATCTTCTCTAATCAAGAGGACAACTTATGCATGTCCGGACTCGAAACTCATCTTCGGATATCAAGACTCGTCAGTAAAAAGACGTGTGCTCTCTTGAAATTAGAGCACGTTGTTGGGACAACTTTCTTTTGTGTTATTCAGATAACCTCATTCCCTTCTTCTTGCCTACACTTTCACGATCCCTACCCATGTAAATGCCTGGGTCGTCCATCCCACGTGCCACACGCCTTTGTAGCCTGGGCTCTTGTGCTTTGGACTGACAGTAGCTGAAAGGCTTGATTCCCAATGTGCGCTGCATAGGTATACCCCATAAAAAGAGGCCTTCTCGTTACCTATCTGTGTGATGTCTTGCAACGCTCACAATAGTAATGTACGTGGCTTGCAATCAGCATTTCGAAGGTCATGATTTTGAATCATCGGATGCCCAACATAAAACTTGGCGTTGTTGTCGCTGCCAAATTTGATGCGCTGTCTATTTGGTGTTGGTATCAGTCAAGTATTAATGGGCACAATGTCGTTTCTCCGGTGGTTAAACCATCACTGCCGGCTCTATGACCTGAAGTGGGTGTGTCGTCTTTAATGCAATACTGTCGCTAACAATAGTAGAGGAATCCTTTGTCTGCACCCTTCTCGGACCGGTATTCCCCTTCGGTCAAATCATCCTGTGTCATATGAACGTAAATGTAAAGAAGTTGGAGACGGGTGATTTTGAGGGGTGGGGGGCGGAGGAATAGAGAGAGAGAGTGTGTGTGTGTGTGTGTGTGTGTGTATGTGTGTGTGTGTGTGTGTGAGAGAGAGAGAGAGAGAGAGAGAGACAGTGGGAGACAGAGACAGATAAAAGAAGATTCCACAAGATGGTTTGCTTCGTTCCCTGTTTTCAATACATTCGCCCATGTCAAACAATGAACATCAGATTGGAAGACATAATTGTCTTTATGCTAATCGGAACAATGATTACAACATCAGTTTGTTCACAGAAACACTAAAACGAACTAACCAATCCTATCTGTGCCGCTCATCGCACATGAACTGGCTTTCCCAGTCGGTCTTAAAACAGGGCGGCACTGAAACCTTCAAACGACAATAAAAGCCACATGTCAAGAACTGGTTTTTATTCAAAAGACAGTTAACTCCAAAACATCCTCCAAGGAAAATGTCAGATCATAGGATTGAACAGGAACAAATGTAAACACACACACACACACACACACACACACACACACACACACACACACACACTTGCGCGCGCACACACATACAAACACACAGAAAGAGAAGAAGAAGAGGAAGGAGAGAGAGAGGGGGGAGGGAGAGAGAGAGAGAGATTCCATCATGCAGACAGCTAAAAAACCCATCAATTTTTCATTTTACAGTATAAATATTCACATTAAAACGAGTATATCCAAAAAGTAACCAGGATGTCTTCTGGGAAAGAAGCACTACCAGCAGCAGTAGCAGCAGTAGCACTTGTAGTTATAGATGAGGAAGGAAGTAGAGTGCTTGACGTTTTCTGCGTGCTTCAATCTTGCTGAAGCATAGATTATTAATTTTGTCACTGATATGTTTCAGACAAAGAGAGAGAGAGAGAGAAAAAAAAAAAAAAAAAAAAGGTGGGGCAGGGGGTTTGGGGAGGTGGGGGGCTCACTTCTCACTTCCTATCTGCCTGTCTCTGTCTCTCTGTCTTTGTATCTCTATCTCCGTCTGTCTGTCTGTGTCTGTGTCTGTCTGTCTGTCTGTCTGTCTATCTCTGTCTCCCTCTCTCTGTGAGTCAAAAGTGAAGCAGTTGGTATTTGGGGTTCAGCTATGAACCACGGCGAAGACATATGAGCGTAAGGAAGAGGGGGGAGAGACAGGAATAGGGAGGGGGGAGGAGGGCAATGGAATCCTCGTTCGAGAAAATTGCCATATCATACAGGACGAGGTCTGTGACAAGCGCGAGAGGGGCATCCTCCTCCGTCCTCCGACTTTATGGCTCTGTGGTAAATATTGGAAGTGTGTGTGGGGGGGGGGGGGCGTTCCTTCCAAGTTCACCGGTCCCGCCGGTTTGCCACCCCCCTTTCCTCCTCCCGCTCCCCCTACCTTGATGATTGGCTGTAGGGAGTATGGAGGCACAGAATGGACAGATTACATCAACCATCTCCGAAACGACCCCCCAAGCAGCAGTCAGTAAGAGGGAATAAATCGTGGACAAATTGGACAAACGAGAGGAAGAGGATCTCTGGGGATAGTAGTGTATGTCTATGAAGTGCGGACCTTCGGGTTGTGTGATGTGTGTGTCTGGGCTTTGGGGGTTGGCCAACAGCATTTATGATCTGAGTTAGAAGAAAAAGGTGACGCCCCAAACGATCACCAACACGTCTGGTTTTCTCACACTCCCAACGAGGGTTCTTTTCTTGTTTTTGTCTGACTGTTCATGGGGGACAATGAATGATATGAATGAATGAAACAAATGTTTCGCTAATTGGGGCTGACTTACATATCTGCCATTCTTTAAAGCTACACATCCTCCTCCGCCCTCCTCCCGGACACACACACTTTTCATTTGTAGATGACATATTAATGGAACAAGCTTAAATAAACAAGTTTGAATTTTGTTTCCCGAAAATATACTTGCTCTGAGATTTCTCAGTTCTGCACAATCAAGCACAAAATGGACTTCATCTTCCTTTGATTCCCTACATAATGGACAAATGATACCAAAAATGTTGTCCATAACGATACTGATGACATACAGTTCAGGAACACCAAATCTTAATTTCTTTACTGTATACTTCAGATGCCTTTCAACATTCATAGGCATATATGTTGGAAGATTATGTAAGCTATTGATAAGTCGATACATCTCAAATCTGTCATTATTTTGAATATGTGAATTCCAATTTTGCCATCTGCCATCAATCAACCAATCTTTCACGAAACGCAAGAATTAAAAAATAATAATAATAAAAAGCTTTAGCGCTCCCAACACCTTGACAAAGCCACACAAAACCCAATATTTCTTATCTCTGTTTTCAAAATCTAGCAACATTCTGTATGCTTTATAATCATGGTAGTCTGTGGGTACCCATCTCTGTTAATAGTTGGGCTAACAGCAAAGTGAGAGCTGTATGGTCAATGGTTTCTCCATTGCAATGGGAAATATTTACAGCTTAGTCTTTTGTGCAGAACTCTGACTCTCAAACTAGACAAGATTGTAATGCCTCTAAGCGCTGCAGCATTAGGGGCTAGTTGGCCTTTGGGAACCATCCCAACGCCGACTGTCCTAAAACCCTCTTGACCGAGAGGGTGAGGGTGTGTCTTGGGCAAGACATTCTCCATAATAATCAAATTCTAGCTCAGATAGTTGGGGCAGCAGCTGCCTCTTCTGCAGTCCTGGTGGTCATAGACGGACACAACTATCACACAAATTCTAACGAATAGTGCATGTATTTAGTAGCCGACTGTAAAACATATTGGGTATCTGTTAGATTTACCATATATGAGATTATTATGTGTTTGTGTGGACATTTCATAATTCCTTTTTCCGAAATATATTCGGTCTGACTGTCTCGCAATGCACACAATAGGCGGCACCATCAAGGCCCCCATCATTCTGCTCCATATTGAATCATAGGCTCTCTGTCTCACTCACTCATTCTTTGACCCCTCCTCCTCTCTCTGCTTCTCCTCACACCACCCCCTCCCTGTCTCTCTCTCTCTCTCTCTCTCTCTCTCTCTCTCTCTCTTTTTCCTTCCTCTCCCTCCTCCTCCCTCCTCAGCTTCCTCGCAAAGGGGATCAACATCAGCAGCAGTCTGATGCGGACTACAGTGGAAGTGGGGGGAGGCGGCGACTCCACCTCTGACCCTGGCTGAGCCCCGCTTTCCCTCCTAACGAGAAAACGCTTTCGGGAATAAAAATCTCTGACAAGGGACAGTCGCTAAAAACGGAGGCGAGAGGGCACCCCAGGTCACAGCTATAAACCAGCGAGGAAGAAGAAGAGGAAGAGGAAAAAAGAAGACGAAGAAAAGGGATGGGGGTGGGGGTGGGGAGGGGGGAGAGGGAGAGGAATGAAGGGGGTTGAGGTCATTTTCTTTCTTGCTATTCAGAAGAGGAGGGATAGGGAGTCACTTGTCCAAGAAGGAGGAAGGGAGACATTTATTCCTAAATATTAGTGGACTGTTGAGCTCCTCTCTCTCTCTCTCTTCTTATTTCGTCCTCCGCTTATAAGTTGACCGACCGAAAGATGTTTGTGGGTTTACAGTTCGGAGACCTTTGCCTGCCAAGTGAAGAGGTTACGTTCAGATTCAAAAGGTCGGCAAGGAGGTGGTACACGGAACGGTGACTGGTGTGGAGTGTGTGTGTATATGTGTGTGTATGTGTGTGTGTGTGTGTGTGTGTGTGTGTGTGTGTGTGTGTGTGTGTGTGTGTCTGTCCGTCTGTCTGTCTGTCTGTATGTGTGTGTCTGTGTGTGTCTGTGTCTGTGTGTCTATGTGTGCGTGCATGTGTCTATGCGTGTGTGCGTGCACTGGTGCACGTAGCATGCGTGTTTGTGTGTTTGTGTGTGTTTGTGTGTGTGTGTGTGTGTGTGTGTGTGTGTGTGTGTGTGTGTGTGTGTCTATGTGTGCGCGTGCTCGTGTGTGTTCATTTTTTGATAATGCGCGCGTGGCGTTGGTGTTCAGTTCAATTTAGAGCTGTCAGAATCAAATCCGTTAATGTGATATTGATAAGAACTTAAGAAGCGGAGTGTGGGACATTCAGAATTATCAGACACTGCGATGTTCACGACTCGGAGAAACCACAGACACATTTCTCAAAAACGAAACGAAACAGTTCGAATACCTGTCTGCTGCAAGGAGCAAAAAAGACTGGGTGGGAAGGACAGGACTCAAACGTTTACAAAAGATCTGCTTTCCATCAACGCGAAATGATTTTGTGCAGTCCAAGACTGGAATTATAGCCTTCTTAAAGACGAACATCAATTCTTGGACGAAATTGCGTATTCTCACGAAACAGACCCAGCGACGTTGTGTATCACCGCCCACCCTCTGCCGTGGGTTTTTTTTGTGTGTGTGTGTTGGGGGGGGGGGGTGCGTGCGTGCGCGTGTGTGTGTGTGAGTGTGTGTGTGTGTGTGGGGAGGGGCTGCGTGCGTGCGTGCGTGCGTGCGTGTGTGTGTGTGTGTGTGTGTGTGTGTGTGTGTGTGTGTGTGTGTGTGTGTGGACATGGTTGAAGGACGTAAAGCTCGTTACATTTAAATGGCATGTGATAACCCTTACAATTTTTTTTTTTTATTCAGAAGAACTTATCTCTCCCCTGCCCCCTCGACCTCCCCACCCACCCCACCTACCATTCACACAGGCCAGAAGAGGTGTAGGGAAGCCGTAGTTTCTGCTATAAATGGAGAACAAGCAATGATGATGCTGAAACTTATATAGCGCCTATCTTCCATCACAGACCTAGCTCTAAGCGGTGTAGAAACACGGAGTCATTTGCACAATAACAGGCTGCCTACCTGGGTAGATCCGACTGACACCTGCTGTTTGGGCGCTCATCATTCGCTTCATGTGTCAATTAATCAGGTTTCAGTCACGCATACACACGCACTCATACAGACATGTAACATTTTACGAGTATGACCGTTTTGTTTATTTACCCCGCCGTGCAGTCAGCCATACTGCGTTTTCGGGGATGTGCATGCTGGGTATGTTCTGGTTTCCGAAACCCACCAAACGCTGACATGGATAACGGGGATTTTTAACGTGCGGGGATCGAACTGAAGCAACCCGGGCGAGAATCGAGCGCGCTAACCATTTTGACCACTGCATACACGTATACAAGTGGGCGGAACAGCCCAGTCAGGCCACCGTGACACAGCCACTGGATAGCAGTGGTGGCAGTGGAGATGATGAAGACGGTCACAGCGCTGACAGGAGGGGCGGGGAGATGGCGGAGGGTGGGGGGCAGGCGTGGAATCCCCAGTTGACAGGATAAAGGAAGATACGGGCAACTAGTGCAGACAGCTACCGCGATAGAAGATGAGCACCGAGCTACGCTCAGGCCAAAGGGCAATCTACTACGGCAACGGAGCGATCCCACGGTATGCGAGCAGCCTGCACTCTCTTTCTCAGGCTTGTCTGTCTGTCTGTCTGTCTGCAGTGCCCTGTCACACTTCACACAGCAGCTCTGGCTACCGATACCGGATCATTCTGTCCATGACTCATCCTGTTGACATCCTTTTCTCCACGCTCACAATACAAGCTGTGAATCAGTGAAAGACGCATCGTAAAGGCCTGTCGTCAGTTTTGTCGTCAACTCTGGGGACATGGAAGATTCTAGCCATGGAATGGCTGCAGGAAAGGCGTGACAAGTTCGCGTCCCCGCAGGCCCATCCTCCTTCCTTTAATCAGGAACCCCCCTCCCCCACACCTCCTTTCAAGTTCTGACACTATTGTTTATGATGAAACCCAGTTTCGAAGCACCGACGAAAGGTGCTATTTATCCCCCCCACACCCCCACCCCCCTCCACTTTGTTATTCAGCTTTGATCACCAACACTGCCGGAGAGAGGAGCAACAGGCCGCCCTCTTGTCTGCCAATTTCACGGCCACTGTTGCAAGCTGAAAGGGTGCCGACCATAAACCATGTCTCCCTTTGTGGGGGGGGGAAACACAACAGCCACCACCAGTCTGTGACATCAATGGCTGGCACCGCTCTCTGCCCCTCCTCTGGCAGGGACGGCAGAGGGAGACCCAGTTTATCCCCCATACCCCGTACAATGTCTGAAGTTCAACGTGTTAGCAGTTGGGCTCCAAGAATCTAGGATTTCTAGGAGGACGAAAAAGACCCGGTAAGATCTACGACCAGCGTATACTTGATGTACAGGGTTCCGTCCTGGTTTCTTTTCTTCTCTGATTTATTTCATGATTGAAAAAAAAAGTATTTTATTTATTTATTTATTCGTTTATTTTAGACAACAGCAACCTCTCTCTTTCCAATCCAATCCAAACCTGTACATGTGAGTGTGTTCTTGCTTTCGCACGCACAATGGTTCTAGAACCCGATTACAAGAGAAAAAATAACTAAAAAAAATGGAGAAGAAAAACAAATCAACCCCTCACCACCCTGACCCACTTCCTTTTCCGAACCTTCCTCCCTTGGGAAAAAAACAGAAGAAAAAAAACAAACAAAAAAAAAAACAAAAACAAAAACACCGGCAAACAAGAAAACAGGGCAATCAGATTTCAAAATTATCATCACAATCTCTCCTCCGGTTTTAAGTAGAACAAATACCGAGACGACATAGTCCCGACGTACCATGAACTCCGCAGACTCTTTGGCGCGCACGAATGTCGATCCGTTCCAGACCATATGTTTTTTTCCGCTTCTCTGACGCCCCAAGACAATGGCTTGTTCAGGCTTCTGTCGCCTTTCTCCAAGACTTTAGATGACGCGACGACGAAGATTACTTTTAGAAAAAAAAAGAAAAAAAAAGGAAAAAAATCTCATTTCTTGTCTGCCATTTGATTCGCTGCTAATCAGACGAGATAATGGGTCTTTTGGTATTTCAGACACAACTGAAGACCAACGTTATAACGAGTACCTGTTTGTTGTGTTCGCTTTTGATCCTTTCTTTTGTGAAGAATATTTTTCTTGTCCTTGTTTTCTAACTGCCGTGATATTTAGAAATTGCACGCGGGTCTGTCTGTGTTGTTTACAAAGTCATGTTCAAAACCACTACCCAGTTGTTTTCCTCCAGTAGTTTGTTGTTGAGTTGTATGAAACCCATTGCCTAACTTTCTCGGAGTAGCTGTCCCCTTTGCACTGTGGATGAATATTATAAAACTTAAAATGCGACAATCCAAAGATTTTCGGAAGGTTGTGAAGAGAGAGAGACAGACAGACAGACAGAGACAGAGAGACAGAGACAGGGACACAGAGAGACAGAGACAGGGACAGAGATAGAGACAGAGAACCAATCCCAAGCAAACTAGCTTCCCACATGAATCATAAAGACGGCGCTTCAACAACCATCAAAGCGTGCCAGCGACTTGCCTAGTCTTTTTCGTATGACAGTAAGGGGAAAAAAGCCATCTTCCAAGTGCAAAATCAGATCCAAAGGTCACACACGGACACAGCGCGCGCGCACGGATGCGCGCACGCACACTCACATGAATATCTTGTAAATAAGAAGTCA
>JAAQRG010307950.1:0-10439 GCA_011634625.1 Babylonia areolata | reverse complement strand
AAAAAAAAAAAAAAAAAGAGAAAGAAAAAAAAAAAAAAGAAAAGAAAAGAAAGAAAAGAAAATGTCTTTATGAGCTTATGAGCTGTAGAATAGATACTGTTGTCACTATTAACACTAGGTCACTCCATACTTTACATCGTTCTTTTGACTGAACCTCTGTTTTTTTGTTTTTTTTTTGTCTCGGCCACTCTCTTTCTCTGTCTGACTCAGGCTAGGTGCAATAAAAGCATGTATGTTGCTTATCTATTACCATCGATGATAAAGAATTTGTTTTTATCCCCTCTCTGTCTGTCTGTCTGTCTGTCTGTCTGTCTCTCTTTGTTATATTTTGACTGTTTTGCTGGTGGTTTTTTTATGTTTATTTTTTAATATTCATTTCAAAGTGTAGTATTCCATATTTGAATAAAGAACTTGTAACTTTGAAGCAAAGTGTGTATTGTTGTAACTTTTAAGTGGATTTTCCTTTTCTTTAAGTGTTTTTTTCCCGATGCTTTCTCTTGGACTGAGTGATTTGTTGAGAATTTCTGTTCAGTGCGCACGCGCTGTGTGTGTGTGTGTGTGTGTGTGTGTGTGTGTGTGTGTGTGTGTGTGTGTGTGTGTGTGTGTGTGTGTGTTTGTGTGATTATATCAAGGCAACAACAACAATACTGTTGCTTCTGCTATTAACATATAATCATAATAATAATGATAATAACAACAACAACAATAATGATAACAATAATAATGATAATAATGATAAACAAATGATAGCATTTATAAAACTCTAAACCTTGTTTGTATTAACAATTTGAAAGTGCTAATAATACTAAGATATTCACACGCATGCAACACAAATACCTCACACTGACTGATTAAAATAGATAAGAAATTAAAGAACACAGCATCACACAAACTAGCCATTTGACTGATATTGAGAAAAGTACGTTTTCCAGTACATTTAAAGACTTTTTTTATCAACCCTAAAATGTCAAGGGGATTTGAACCTTTGGACAGGCACCACTGAGCCACTGCTCAGCCACAGCGGGAGAACGGGAACGAAACGAAGACAGGAAAAAAATAAAAATAAAAAGGATCAAACAGGATGGAAGAGAGTACCTTTCTGGCAAGGGAACTAATCATAACTGAAAAACTATCTGATGTTCAGTTCCAACCGATGTAATTTATTTATCTATTTATCTATCGCTGATTGAAAGAATACACCGAAGGTGATGATCCAGGATGCATTTTATTTCAGCTGGTGCAGATGGGGGGGGCGGACGGTCCAAGGGAGACAACTAATTTTCTCGTGCATTGATTTGTGCAGCAAGACTAAAGTTGCGTCCCTTGCACAATGCTTTTCACTCTTCTTCTTCTTCCGGATGATACCCAGGGTCAGCCAGTTGACCATTATCGACTCACCAGGATAGAAAAATATTGATGATGATGATGATGATGATGATGATGATGATGATATGGATATATATAGCGCCTAACCTCGGTTGGAGCCAAGCTCTAAGCGATCCACAAACATGGAATCATTTGCACAACAGGCTGCCTACCTGGGTAGAGCCGACTGACGGCTGCCATTGGGCACTCATCATTCGTTTCCTGCGTCATTCATTCAAGTTTCAGTCACACACACACACACACACACGCACACACGCACGCACGCACACATTCAGACATTTCTCTATTTCTTTCTCTTTCTGTGTCTCTTAGCTGCCAGGTAGAAACGGACATAATAACGGTATTGTTATGCCGGTTAGTAATGCATATAATACTTAGAAATTTATTTTTCTACTAGACTGAGCTCTTAGGCAGCCTGTGACGATCTTCACAGCAGTGCAAAAAGCTCTGTCTATGTACTTCGCCAAAACTGTCAAAGTTAAAATGTAATTCTTTATTTGCTTATTTGAAGCTATTTGACACACAAATTCAACCAATAGTTCAGTATGGTGCTGAGTTATGGCGACTCGATAAAGCAGCATATCATTGTGAAGAAGTACATTTATTTTCATTAAAAACAAAACAAACCTGAGATCTTTTGACTCAGAAACACGAACAACTAACGAGAAGGAAACAAGAATCCTGTCTGTAGAAATTCACTTCCAGGACCAACGCCTCGACCTCACCACCCCTCACAGAAAAAGACCACAGCCACGAACAAGTTGACCTTGAGGGCAGATCGTCAATAGATCGTTCAACTCCCCACTACCAAATTCACTTACGAAGTGCGTTAAATACCAGCTAGAATCACTGAGAAAGCGTGAGTCTGGATGACTTCACAGAGCCTGTTGAAAATGAGGTTTGATCTGGGGGCAAGTGGTACAATAAACTAGGCTGATAATATACGTTGTAAGTTGTACACGTTTGGTTTCGGTTATGTGTGGCTTAGTCAAGGTGTGGCAGGGACTGACGAGTTTCTTCAGATTTTCAATGAAGGGTAGATTCAGTGAGGATGGCAAGAATGGGACTTCCGTGTAAATAACTGTGAAATATTTAATGTTGATAGAACTTTTTGTACTGTAACCGATGTCACCACTTATTCACTAATGAATCTAGTTAGACATTTAAATTATACAATGACAAGATTTAGACTGGGTATTCCTGAAACTGCAGAACATGGTCACCGTTACAGAGTGTAAAATGAGGCTTATTTGTTTTGTCCACTTTGCCAGATGTCTTTATTTATTTATTTCATTCTGTTTATTTATTTTTAATTCTAATTTTAATTTTCATTCATTTATTTATATTTATTTATTTATTTAATTTATTATCATTATTATTTTTTGGAAATTATTTATTTATTTATTTATTTTTTATTATTTTTTTTGTACCCTTATAGTTGACTTCATCAAGTTTTTGCGCCTTATAAATATTATTATTAGTAGCAGTAGTTCTTTTTTTTTTTAATATATTATTAATGTATTTATCTATTATTTGTTTATTTATTTACTTATTTCTTTTTTTTCTTTTCTTTTTATCATTATTATTTTAGGAGGAAGGTGGCAGAATGGTTAAGACGCTCAGCCGCCAATACAGAGAGTCCGTGAGGGTGTGGGTTCGAATCCCGCTCTCGCCCTTTCTCCTAAGTTTGACTGGAAAATCAAACTGAGCGTCTAGTCTTTTCGGATGAGACGACAAACCGAGGTCCCGTGTGCAGCACGCACTTGGCGCACTGAAAAAGAACCCATGGCAACGAGAGTGTTGTCCTCTGGCGAAATTACGTAAAATGAAATCCAATTTCATAGGTACACAAATATGTAAGCATGCACTCAAGGCCTGACTAAGCGCGTTGGGTTATGCTGCTGGTCAGGCATCTGCTCAACAGATGTGGTGTAGCGTGTATGGATTTGTCCGAACGCAGTGACGCCTCCTTGAGAAAGTAAAACTAAAACTCTCCGTCTCTCTCTCTCTCTCTCTCTTTCTGTCTCTCTCTAGGACAGATTGGAAGAATAGGCTGTGCGGCCTAAAATCTTAATCCTTGACTAAAAACGTTTTGGGTTCTGAGTTCCAAGTTCTCTCTCTCTCTCTCGGCTCTCTCTCTCTCTCTCTCTGTGTGTGTGTGTCTCTCTCCGAGTTTTTTCGAGAAACGTGCGGAAAACATTAATTAAAAAAAAACAAAAACACCACCAACTTGAACTAGTGTACCAGTTTCGGTTTCTCTCTCTCCGGCTCTCTCTCACTCTCTCTCTCTCTTGCTCTCTGTCTGTCTGTCCGTCTGTCTCACTCTGTGTCTGTCTGTCTCTAGGACAGATTGGAATGCCTAAAATCTTAATCCTTGAATAAAAACGTTTTGGGTTCTGAGTTTCGGGTTCAGTTTCTCTCTAGGCTCTATCTCTCTGTCTCTCTCCAGCTCTGTCTCTCTCTCTCTCTCTCTCTCTCTCTCTCTCTCTCTCTCTCTTTCCGTGTTCGTGTGTGTGTGGGGGGTGTGGGGGGGGGGGGCGGGGGGGAGATGGGGACTATAAAAGGGTGTATCAGTGTGTGAGCGTGTGTGTCATAAAATTACATGTGTGTGTGTGGGGTGGATGGGATTTGTGGCAGGGGTGTGTGTGTGTGTGTGTGTGTGTGTGTGTGTGTGTGTGTGTGTGTGTGTGTGTGGGTGTGTGTGTGTGGTGTTCGTGCTCTCATTGTAACCGTTTTCTAATATTTCTTATTGTGTAGTATATCACACACAAAGGATATACAAACACATATACACAGTGACACACAGCCTGACACTTCAAAGAGATAACTGGAGAAACGGCCGTGAATTACACACACTGACACATATATACACACACCGTGACACACACGCACGAACACCATGCTACACACACACACACACACACACACACAATCATTCATTTTTCAGTCAATGAAAAGGTGTTGGTAAAGTATCACTGAGTATTGTTGGTAAAACTATACTGCAATCATGACTTCCTTTTCTCTTTGAATGGAGCGTGGATTATTCTGTACAAGCTCACCAAGTCAAAGACGTGGAAAAAAAAGAAAAGAAAAGAAGAAAAGAAAAGAAAAAGAAAGAATGGAAAAGGAAAAGAAAAACAGAAAAAAAGGACTCGGAAAGACAGAAAAGGCTAACAGACGAGAAAAAGACTGAATGAACGAAAGAGACTATGCTCTTTTGGTGTGCAACTAAAACTAAACACACTAACTGTTCTTTGGAAGATCAAAAAGATCAAACTGTAAATCTACTATCATTAGTCCTTGTCATTGAAGAAATATTGCTGATAGCCTGAGACAAAGCCCGTGAGAGGAGGGAGGGTGGGGGTGACGACACGAACAACACAGCCCAACGCGAACAAAAACAATATGAAGCTGAAGTTCGCGCTGCGAAACTTTTGGCTTCCTCGATATTAGCGACCTGCTTATATAAGTTAACACGAATCGCGTAATATATGCATGACTTCATTAAAAGATGATGGGTCACAGTAAACCCGAAACCCCTAGAATTGAAAATGGGCTCTTCCAACACGACTGCCAAAGCGAAACGCTTGTTCGACACCGCGGCCTAATTTTCTCGGCAAGCGTGCGGTATCCACTGCCGTCTATCTGATACACACAACTACTACCACTGCTGGGTGATTACTGTCCGCCAAGTCTGCCCCACCTCGCCCTGCCAAATCACACCACCCCCTCCCTTACACAACACAGACATAATAACAACATATTGCTAACCCTATCTGGTTCCCTTCGTAAGCAAACCAAAGTATCAATCAACTCCCATAACAACAATCAACAGGATGCATTATCTGTCTTTGAATGTTCTTGGAGTGCTGTCGCCGAATGAATCTGGGTAAACTGGTTCAGAAAAGGAGTTTTCAGTCAGTCTAGCACGTTTGGAGGCGAGATGAAGGCTACTTGAACCCAATCCGACCCAGAAACTGTCCGTTAGAAAGCAGAAAAATGCAAGATGCGACTTTGGAAGCGTCTTCAAATGCGAGAGAAGAGCACAGTGCATTGTTTGCTATGGCGTGTGACGTCACGACTCTTGCCACATGCGCTCAACCCTAAACCTGACTGATCCACTCCGTTTTCCTTGGAAAAGCCGAACAGGACTTCAGCGAAGGTTAGACTCACAATTTTGTTGATTTTTGCATCAGATTTAGGATCAAAGTTATAGGAAATGTCAGGATTCCGTATTTAGGGTCGGGAAGACCCAAATGCCGGTTGTTTTGATGTGTTGTTCAATCGTATAAATAGCGTTATTTTAGCGTTTACTTTGTCTGAAACCTATAGATCCTACGCCTGACAGAAGATCGGTGGTTTTGGGCTGTTTATTGACAAACAATGGGTTTTCACGTTAAAACTAAGCCAGAATCGGATAGAAGAACTCAAACTGAATCGTTTGGTATACGACTTGGTGGTGTTTGTGCGCGAATCGCGCTGTAGTTTGAAGAAAATTTCGAAGATCGCTTGTCATCTTCGCACTACCGTGCCTGTGTTGGCTGGGCTGGTATTGACCATTATATTCCTGCTCGCGCTCCAGCCATTTTATCTCCCGACATATTTATTTCGCCTTCACTCAGCCCAGAGCTTGGAGGAAGCAGTTGGAAAGGGTATGTGGTGTGCTCATCTAAGAAAAATAAGACTTTGCAAGCCTAAAACCACGTGGATTTGTTGTCATTTTTTACCGGTAGGTGTTGCTTCATAGGAGGACAGATGATAGCAGACGATGCGGTGTTTTTGACGTCTTTTTTCCATGCTTTGCTCGTGCCGGAGAGACAAAGGTTGAATGGAAGCTTGTGTTAATTTGGTAAGCAGATGCAAACAAAGGCTTTCTCGTCGCTTTTCGTATGGCAGGTGGGCATTCTGTGGGTTGTGTGGTTGTGTGTTTCGTATGTGTTGTGTGTAACACGAAATGTTAGGCTACACACTGTCCGGATACCATGGTCTTGCTGCACTTCGGATTTCTTGGTATTATTTAGCTCATCTTCGAGAGCACAGAAAGACTGAAGATAAAGTAGCATCAAATCTAAAGGTAGTTCTGTGTATTAATATTTGGGTTATTTTTCACTCTTCTGATTGGTGATGTGGACTCAACAACACTCAGACCATGAACTCAGAAAATATGTGTACTGACATCAGAAAGAGGTGTGTGTACCAAATTACATATTTTAGGGGTTCTTAGAGGTATCCTGTCAGAAGTTCTTCATAGCATGGTGTGTTTTGAAACAAAGTACCATAGTCATCCAGTGGTTATTCTCATAATCATTTGCCAGTTTAATTTATCTTTGGCATCTCATGCTGCATGTTGTGTTTCATATATACAGTGTGTGTGTGTGTGTGTGTGTGTGTGTGTGTGTGTGTGTGTGTTGAAAACATTGATGAATTGATTTGTTGAAAAATGAACAACAACAAAACAAAAACCTTGTTAAAAAGGGGGAAGGAGAGATGGGGTTTAACACACACACACACACACACACACACACACACACACACACACACATTGCTGTATACATTTACTTTACATGTTTAAGTGTTTAGAACTATTGGTGATTTTGTTACTGTTAGACAACTTTATTGTTTATAGTGAAAATGTTATTATTTTTATTTTGCTAGTTTATTTCCACTTGTAATGTGCAAAAGAATGTCCCTTTTCACTGTATTTCTTTAGTAATACTGGTAGACTTGAGCACTGATTCTGTCATTTGCTTTGTTTTAGCTTAGCCTCAAAGTGATTAATATGCTTTAGAGACCTTTAAAGGAGATTGTGTGTTGCAGAACTTTGCATCTTTTGACATACTTCAAAGTTCATTATTCAGTGAATGTGTGTGTTGACTTTGTGGCCGGTTAGTGTGCCACTGATGTGCCCTGTGCCAGTGTGTGTTAGATGCTGATTAGTCATGTATTATTAATCATTGTGCTGGAAAGCCCTTGAATGATTTTTTTGGGGGAGAGTGGGTGTGGGAGTTAGAGGGGGATCTGGTTTGAAATCCAAGACCCAGTTCACTGTTTTTGCTGAAAGTTATTAATAGCTATGTGATTTCTTGTTATTAAAAACTTATTTACTGTCCGTCATCACACTGACAGTGATGTGTTAATGTGTGTGCAATCAGGCATAATGATTATAATTCCTGCATTGGTTCATCAGTACACTTGTTTTGCTTACATGTATGAGTAGACTCTTGAAATGTTTTTGAGGGCTTTTTATTTCTGCACTATTTCTTTCTTTCACTCCTGGTGTCTGTGTATATCTCTGAGACTCTCTTTGCAAGGCTGTGTTTATTTATAAATATCTGTTGTTCTGTAGGTCTTGTCTGTGTGCCTGGTGGTGTTTCTTACACAGGCACACACACACACACACACACACACACACACACACAAACATACACACACACACTCACACACACTCACTCTCTCTCTCTCTCTTTCTGTTAAAGATAACTTAACATCCCCCCCACACCCACACCCCCACATACATACAGTCTCTCTCACTATTCCTCTGCCAGTCTCAGTCTCATACTCATATGCACATAGCCTCTCTGTCTGTCTGTCTGTCCCTGTCTGTCTCAGCCTCTTTGTGTCTGTCTCAAGCCCTCTCTCTCTCTCTCTCAGTCTCACATACAGTCCCATACACAGTCCCAGACATTGACACACAGATACACACACAAAGACACAGACACACACACAGAGACACACACAGCAATTCTCTTTCTTCTTACAGAACTTACACACTGATACATCTCTCTCTCTCTCTCTCTCTCTCTCTCTCCCCTGTCTTTCTCTGTCACACACACACACACACACACACACACACACACAAAGTGCATAGACATAGATTAGAAAGACTCCATCAGATTTATTAGGATTTGTTTTTCTTTATTCTTTCTCTCTGCCTTTAAATTTTTTTAAAGCCTTTTCTGTCTTTCTGTCTGTCTTTTTATTGTCTTTTCTTCCATCTCATTTTTAGTTAATTTTTTAAGATTTATATTTTAAACTGCCATATTTCTTTGCAAACTGTTTTCATTACCAGTTGCTAAGCTTCCTTCTGTCTTTCTTTTTTTAATCCTTTATTTTTCTTATATATATATATATATATATATATATATATATATATATATATATGTGTGTGTGTGTGTGTGTGTGTGTGTGTGTGTAAATATATATATATATATATATATATATTCCTTCTGTTTTGCTTTCATTGAGCTACTGAAACTGAAACTTGCTTTCATTACTTGTTTACTTTTTCTTTCTTTCTGATTGGAGGGAAATTGGCCAGATAAAGATGGGTGGTAAGGGAAGAAGAGATGTAAAAGTTTTCCCCAGATAGTATATTTAACATATGAAAAAATATTACTGATGAACAGTTAGTCATCTCAAGTCAGTGTAAGGTGATTTCGATGATGTGCACACACAGATACGTATATGGATGCAAGTACGTATGTGCATGCTTACACATGCACGTGTGCACGCACACGCGCGCACACACACTCACACACTGATAGTGATACATATGATACACTGATAGTGATTTACTTGAACTGTGTGAATACAAACACACACACATTTAGACACAGTGAGTGAAACAAACAAAGAATGTACAATTCGACAGTTGTCCCTATCCCTTCTTCACACACACACACACACACACACACACACACGGAGGCACGCACGCATGCACACAGAGAAGGAAAGTTTTCCAAACGAATCGATTTTGCACGCGACAAGAGCAGGCCAGCAGTTTCTATAACGGTGCGTAGAGACGACCAAGAAGAGCGGGGAGAGAGAGAGAGAGGGGGGGAGAGAGAAAGAGACAGAAAAAAACAGTCCCCACGAACACTGCTAGTGGTTGTGTACATGTATCCGACCGACCCAAGCTGGCCCCTCGAGGCTTGACAAGTGCACACACACACACACAGAGTTTTGTTGCGTGGTTTTGAATGTCATGGGTTTCGTGTCGAGCTGGCTGCTGGTGTGGGTTAGTACAGCATGATTCACCCTCCGCCACACAAGTTTCAACAACTGCCACCGTGCCGTGTACCCTGTGTGTGTCTGTGTCTCGCTTGTCACACACCTGTGTGTGTGTTTTCTTCCCGATCTCGTGGCGCGAGTGTGTTTAATACCGAGCTTTGCCAGTGTCGCGCTGGGTTGTGAAGAAGTGACTTGCTTGCTCCCTTAACCCCTCCCCCCGGACTAAAATAACAGATGATGGCTGCAGGTGAAAACGGTCATGTAAAAAGCTCGACTTGTAGATTTATATAATTTCATGCCCTACGAGTGAACGTGGGAGTTGTATGCAGCCGTCGAATGCAGATGAAGAAGAATCCCTTGCAATGATTGCTCAGAGGGATGTGGAGCAGTCCACACGGTTTCCCCACATCCCATCCTTCCAGAATCAACCTCACAGCACGTCAGTTACATTAGTTTTGACAAACATGCAGTGCACGAATGTCCGAGAAATAGTTGTACATTGCGTGAAGAGAGGGAAAAGAAGAAGGGAAGGAACCGATTTGGACAATTGATCTCCCATTATAGTTTCTCTCTCTCTCTCTCTCTCTTTTCTTTATAGGAGGTGAGGCTTTTCCCTGGAGAATAAGTCAGCGGAGAAGGTTGGGGATTGGTGGGGGATGGGGTGGGGGACACGTATAAATCTGACTCGCCACACCGGTGTGGTTGTAAACGTATTTGTGTGACAATGACCGACCAGACAACTTCGTTCGACCCCGGGTCGTCTTTTGTTTGTCTTTCTTTCCAAGTTCGTCGTCTTTCCTGCCTGCCTGTACTGTTATCTCTGTCTCTCTATCGCTTTGTCTGTCTGTCTCTCAGTGTCTCCCCGTCTGTCTGCCTGTCTGTCGCTGTGTCACTTCAAGTAGTCTGTCTCTGTCTCCCTGTCTGTCTGTCTCTGTGTCACTTCAAGGACAGATTGGAAGAATAGGCAGTGCATAATATCATTGAATAAAAACGACTCGAGATCTTCTTTTTTTTCTGTGGCTTCGTCTCTCTCTCTCTCTCTT
>JAAQRG010307936.1:0-7500 GCA_011634625.1 Babylonia areolata | reverse complement strand
TATAGTCTACTGTGTCTTCTCCATGTCTCTTATGATCTGCTGCATCTTCTCATGTCTGCCTGAGTCACACTGTGCATCTTCTCCATGTCTCTAATGATCAACTCACTTTTCCCCCTGGATGGTTGCACTCCAGTGCTTGTCTGGTTATGTCTAGAGAGGACGATCCAGCTCCATTTCCTTTTCCTTGATTTCCTTGCTGGGGGGAATCTGGTTTGTTGTTGTTGTTGTTGTTTCCCCACAGGCAGCCATTTGATACTGTTTCTCGCCAGTTTTTGTCAGTAATGCGTCTCAGGCATCAGATGATGGAAGTCTGACGCTTGTCGGTGGTATCTCTATCGACACAGTGTATTCATTCAATCCATGTTTCCCCACAACACAATTGATTTGCCCCGTCTGCCCGTCTGTCTCATGAACACACGATTCGATCTTGTAAAGCGAAGAGGGAACGAACCGACATCCAACCGTCTGAACGTGTCTGCAGTCTCTTTAGCCGAAAGCCCTGAGGTGGATGGGGAAAAAAACCACCACGGGATCAATAATTGCTGCAATTACCGGCATCGTTCCATTTGCTTGTGACCGATTTATCCACCTCTGGACATTCTTTTGTCACTCTTTGTGGAGAAGAAATGATTGTGTTTCCGGAAGAAATTGATAGCATTATATCCTTAGAAATCGATGTTATTCCGTGGCATCGATCGTTGCGTTCCAAAGATAATAAATCTCTGCCGTTGGATTTACTTCCGATCTGTATATTGTTGAATTTCAAAATGAAAATGATCGAGTCTTGTTATTGAAATGGAAATATTTTCTTTCTTTCTTTTTTTGTTTTTTGTTTGTTACTTTTTGGAACTAAATGTTTTCGTTTCATTAGCATTTCAAGTTTAAATTACTGTATCTTTACCTTTGAAAATTAAAATAACACATCCTTATTATTTTAGAGAACGAATACGATGTCCCTACATAAGAAAGAAGAATAACGCATCGTTTCCTGCAAGTAAAAGTGGATCATAATCCTTGGAAAATAAGGATTGTCTGTGTCATTCCCCATGCAAAATGTACTTCCGTTGCCCTTCGAAGTACGTGAAAGTTTTGTGTGTAAACAAATTGGACACGATATCATCAGGCAGAACAGTGAAAAAAATTTTTAAAATGTTGTGAAGATTGTTGATGAAATGTATGACATCAAGTGATCAACAATTTCATTTGAATTTAATGCCTCAGTGATCCATTTGGCACTGGGTTTGTGTGTGTGTTTGTGTGCGTGTGTACATGCGTGCGTGTGTACGTGTGCGTGCGTTTGTGTGTGTGTGTGTGTGAAATGTGTAAGGATGATAAAAAAAAACTGAGTGGATTCAGTCTGGTATGTCTTATGACTTATTATGCATATTTGTTTTTAAAATGTGTGTAAATATTTGATGTCTTACGAACAATTGAAAGACACTCTTCATGTTTTATGTACGACTAATGTTGTGGCTTGAACATCCTGTGTCTAGTATCCATGCTCACACCACTGAAAGGACACATTAAGACGTATAATGTCTACCTATCTATCTACCTACCTACCCATCCATACGTTTCTATTCATATCTATCTATCTATCTATCTATCTGTCTGTCTGTCTGTCTGTTTGTCTGTCTGTCTGTCCATAAGATACAAGAAGTCTGCTTCAATGTCATCTGTCTGTGTGTTTGTGTCTGTCTATCTGTCTGTCTACCTACCCATCCATACATTTCTGTTCACACACACACACACACACACACACACACACACACACACACACACATATATATATAATTATATATATATATATAATTATATCGACCCTTTCTTCTGTCTATCTATCTATCTATCTATCTATCTATCAGCAAATAATGCTGTGATAATAACAACCTGGCACTGGGAACAAAATATTGATGTCAACGGACAATAATACAAGCAAGCGGTTGAATACAGCGCCACACTTTCCCCAAATAGCCCTCCGTCTGTTCACACCTCATTCGTGAAGTACGAGCTCATCTAGCATTTTTTATGAAAAAAAAGATAGTTGACAGAACGCCTCTCTGTTAATGCTGTGCTTTAGGGTGGGATTCCCCAGTTCAGTTGGACTTTTACAGATCTGACGCCTGCCTACACACACATATATATACCCAACTGCGTACTCGCCAGCGCCAGGAATCTTAATTCCTTCGCCGTGTCACCTCTGCGGGGTTGCCTGATCAGTCACTGATAACTCTCACAGGACTCGCGGAGTGTGGCTTGTCAGCCACCGTTCGTCTCGGCCCCTGTTTGTAAGGGCACTGGATGCCAAGATCTGAAGGATTATGGACTACTCGTTGAGGAAACGTCGAAACGATAACACGGTTGATACAGGATTAGTTCAACCCGACGAGAGATCAAAGCGCTTGCAGATCGATAGAAATGAGGACAGGATCAATAATGTGGTTTGAAGGCATTCTCACGCTTGCCCTCCCCCCTCCCTTCTCTCCCCCCCCCCACCTTCTCTTTCTTTCTATGTCTCTGTATCTCTCTTTCTCTTTTCCCCTGTGATGTGATGTGTGTGTGTGTGTGTGTGTGTGTGTGCGCGCGCGCCTTTGCCTGTGTACGTGCGCGCGCAATACCACACACACACACACCGGCGATACATCCACAAAACCGATCACACGCAGCTCTCATAACATGCCCATCATTCGTTCCATGGTAGAAATCTTAACACTGACTGTCCAGCCCCCCAGCAGCGCGTGTCTCCATGGTAACAGTCCGTTCATTTTCCCCATGGAGACGTATTCACAGTGGCCACACACCCTGGATACAAAGTGCATAATCATCACCGCACCTCACGTTTCCTGTGCTGTCCTGTGCTGTGCTGTCCCGCCTTAAATAACATACCACGGACAGCCGTCCGTCCTCAAAGCGGAGAGGCGAAATAATAAAGGAGAAGTGGGGGAGGGGAGGAGGGGAAGGCATGAGGTGAGTGTTGGGGTTGGGGTGAGGGTTTGGGGGTAAGGTGGTGGCTGGTACAATAAAGTGAAAAAAGAAAAGAAGAAGAAAAAAACACACACAAAAACCACAAAAACATAGATGGCGTTGACCAGGTCTTCCCTTATTTTGCTGTCCCTTTCCCTCACGATTCTTCTTTCAAACCCGACATACCCACCATGCTATCCGTGTCGTTTTCTTTTTCTTCTGCTTCTTCTTCTTCTTCGTTCGTGGACTGCGACTTTCTCGTTCACTCGTATGTTCACGAGTGGGCTTTTACGTGTATGACCGTTTTTACCCTGCCATGTAGGCAGCCATACTTCGTTTTCGGGAGTGTGCATGCTGGGCATGCTCTTATTTCCATAACCTACCGAACGCTGACATGGATTTCAGGATCTTTAACGTGCGTATTTGATCTTCTGCTTGCGTATACACACGAAGGGGGCTCAGGCACTAGCAGGTCTGCACATATGTTGACCTGGGAGATCGGAAAAAATCTCCACCCTTCACCCACCAGGCGCCGTTACCGGGACCCTCCGATTGAAAGTCTAACGCTTTAATCACTCAGCTATTGCGCCCGTCCTCGTGTCGTTTTCTATACCAGTTGTATGCCTGCTGCCGTGCTTCATTAGCACTAACTCTGGATAATAATTAATGCTTTGAGTGGTTTGTGGATCCAGCAACCTCATCTCACCATTTCACATGCTTGGTTGGTACACCAGTGATTAAAAGACCAATATGACTATGCAAAAACTGCTTCTCTGACTTGGCTAGGAAAACGACATATTGTAATTACAAACTGTATTAGGATAGGATTGTTTTTGGAAAATTATCTTAGAGTTTTAATAGAAATATTCAGGCTTGTACATTTGCGAAGTTCAAGGATGTTAAATCGCAATCCTTTTCAAAAGGGGAGGTTATCAAGCATCCCCCATGAAGACCGTATTTGTACTAAGTGTGGATGTGTGGAGACCTTGATGACCAATTCCATTGCCTCTTTGATTGTCCAACCTTTGAAGAGGAAGAAAAAAGATATTTACCAAAATCTTACTAAAAAAAACAACCCCCCAAAGCCCTTAATGTTTTAAAATTCCGTCAATTATTCGCAAGTACAAACAAACGCTTGCTGTCGCACCGAATCATATTCCTGAAAATCATAATGAATGCTTTCCGATCATCTCGAGAAACAAGGTGCATCTCTCTGAGTCAAAATGCTTATATATATTATATATTTTTTAATGCAGTGAATCTGTCATATTTGCGCTTGGGATAAATGGCCACTCATTTCTGGCAAGTATACATTGTACACTGCTGGATCTCTTGTATTACATTTTAAACTTATTTTCTTTCATTCCTTAAAAAATGCACGTCTTATGTGTGTCTTAACCAACCTGTTGGTGTGGCCATGGTAAACTATTATGAGGACATCACCAAATGTTATTTATATTTGTAATAGTTACATGAGATATGTATCATTTTCATGTGCCCCCACGGAGCTTCCTGAAATAAACACGTGCCTTGTCTTTGTCTTTGTTACTTTTTTTTCTTCTTCGTCTTTTAACCGACGTGGAGAAATAGCACAGGAAGGGAAATGGATGCTAGTTCGAGCAAATAGTTATCTCCAGGGGGTTGGTGATATGAACATCAAGCCCCCTTTGTGTCTCCCTTCCTAGTGAAGATGTACGATCGAACGACCTGTGTTACTCCCACCACAGTTTTGCTGCTCGTGGACAACTGTTACTCTGAGAACGTAAGAATGCTACTTTCTCATGTGAGTTCAAAAGAGCCCAGGAAGTTTCTGTGCCCTCACAGCGGACGCCCATGCTGATCCAAACTGGGACACCACAGCCATAATTATGATCCAGAAAGTTCGCACAAGACAAGTGTGTACACGCGAAGACGTCGTTGTCAGAGTACCATATTTAACAACTCTTGTCCGCTTTTCATGCTCACCATATTCGTGTGTGTGTGTGTGTGTGTGTGTGTGTATAAAGTAAATGAGCTCATGTATAGGCAATATTCATTGCCGGTTTTCACCACTTTTTAAAAAATTAATAATAATAATCATTTTTTTACTTCTGCTTTAAACGTAGTCGTTTCCGCTTTTTGTCGGCTTCCTTGTTTACCCAGTTCTTCATCCATGGCACGAATCTTGACTGGAATGACAGACGGGATTAAAAGAATTGGAAGAGTCTGCAGTACAAGTAATCAGATCCAGTTTGACGACGGTATTTGTTCAACTCTTTCACCGCCATAGGCGTCTTTAGTTGACATGACAGTGCACCGCCACAGGCGATCTTTGTCGACATTGATAAGACCTTTTTTCACATTGTAACAAATCTCGAGAGCTGCAGCCAGTTTCCCGCCAATAGAACGACTAACCTTTGCCCTCTGACCGAGTTTGAAGTGAACAAGTCCATTGTGTTGTGCCAAAGCCTGTGACTGAGAGCATCGTTTCTGAAATATTTGGCGCCAGGGAGTGTTTTTGACACAGAAACGTGGCGGTCAAAGAGTTAAGTTAGTGTGCGGTTCTATGGGGAAGCAGATGATAACCTAATATGAGCTGGTTTTACAACGAATCCTTGAATTACATTTCATCCGGATGATGCAACAAATTGGAAACATCTGTCTCTCAGTCTTTCTGTCGCATGCATGGAATTATTACGACAACGTTTCCATTGGGTGCCGATGACTTCGTATGTTTCTTAACGCAGTAAACTGGGTGCTGCTCCGTCTGTCTGCTGGTCTGTCAGTCTGTCTCTCTTCATCTGCTATCATTTTGTCCCTTTCTGTCTGTCTGTTTACTTATGACGGGCGCAATAGCTCAGTGTTTAAAGCGCAGGACTTTCAGTCTGAGGGTTCCGGGTTCGAATTTCGGTAACAGCGCCTGGTGGATAAAGGGTGGAGAATTTTCCGATCTCCCAGGTCAACATAATAATGTGCAGACCTGCTAGTACCTGAACCCCCATCGTGTGTATACGCAAGCAGAAGATCAAATACACACGTTAAAGATCCTGTAATCCATGTCAGTGTTCGGTGGGTTATGGAAACAAGAACATGCCCAGCATGCACCCCCCCGAAAACGGAGTATGGCTGCCTACATGGCGGGATAAATACGGTCATACACGTAAAAGCCCGCTCGTGTACATACGAGTGAAAGTGGGAGTTGCAGCCCTCGAACGAAGAAGAAGAAGAAGTCTGTTCACATGTATCGCAGCACTTCGACAAAACTACAAAATCGACATTTTTTGTCTGTCTACCTGTCTGTATCTGACATCATGCCAACAGGGCATATTGGGTACTCTCCTGTCCGTGTGTCTCTGTGACTGACGTTTTAAAAACAGTATGGGTTCTATGAGGGAAAAAAGGCATAGACAAAAAGGAAGGGTTACATTTCTATGGTCAGTTTCGACAATGTATTTTTATGATGTGTTCGTATTGATACGACGTGTTTCGATGTCACATGCTTAAATAATTGTTATACGGATTATATGTACTTTGTTTCCTGTGTACTGTTCAAACCTTGGAGACGAACGACTGGGGGATAAAAAGGCACAGCACCCGCCTGCCACATGGACTTTTTAAGCAAAATGACAAAGTACCAAAGTGCCGCTTATCCCTTAGTAGTTTAGTTTGCTTTGATTATGTTTTTCCTTTCTGTTCTTTTTTTTTCTTGCATAATTTTTGTTCTGATTTGTACCTACTATGTCACTAGAGCTTTACAGCTAATGACATTGAACATTTCAGTGTTCTGTGACTGTGACGGACTTTATGTCTTCTATCTCTGCATTCTGTCTGTGTCTCTGTCTCTGTCTTCTGTCTGTGTCTCTGTCTCTGTCTTCTGTCTGTATCTCTGTCTCTGTCTTCTGTCTGTATCTCTGTCTCTGCACAGCTGTCTTTCTCCGTGTCTGTCTCCATGTCTGTCCCTCAGGGGGAAGTTGGCAAAATGGTTAAGACACTCGTCTGGCAATACAGAGTCTGTGATGGTCAGGGTTCTCGCCCATTCTCCGCCACGTTTGACTGGAGAATCGAACTGAGGGTCTAGTCATTCGGATGAGAAAAAACCGAGGTCCCGTGTGTAGCACGCACCTGGCGCACTGAAAAAAGTACCCATGACAACGAAAGTGTTGTCGTCTGGCGAAACTCTGTAGAGGAAATCCACTCGGATGAGTACACGCATATACACTGCATGCACTGAAGGCCTGACTATGCGCGTTGGGTTGTGCTGCTGGTCAGGCATATGCCTAGCAGATGTGGTGTAGCTTAAATGGATTTGTCCGAACGCAGTGACACCTCCCTCAGAAACTGAAACTGAAACTTCCTGAAGGTTGCGAATGAGAGAGAGAGAGAGAGAGAGAGATGGGGGAGGGGGACTTGTACAAATGTACGCTGACAAAGGTTTTATGTCTATGCACCATAGAGAGAAAGAGAGAGAGAGAGAGAGAGAGAGAGAGAGAGAGAGAGAGAGAGAGCTCAGAACTCAACGTTTTTTTTATTCAAGAGAGAGAGAGATATTATATCTCC
>JAAQRG010307930.1:0-10407 GCA_011634625.1 Babylonia areolata | reverse complement strand
AGTCCACGGCACCTCTCATTCCCTGGACAGGGTTCTCAAGCGCCCTCTCCAGAGGGCACTGAGGTTACGCCGGTCCCAGAGCACTCAGCCATGGGATACCCAGATATGTCTGGGCGAGTGGTTCCTCGAGGTGACATCAGAGTGGTTAATCACCCCCCTTCGGACACAGGGGGTGCCCTTAGCCCCACCTACTCTTCAGGTGGCACTCTTCACAGACGCCTCCTCCCGGGGCTGGGGAGCCCACATGGACTCACTCGATGCAGCAGGGACTTGGTCCCCGGAGGAGCGCCTGTGCCACATCAATGTTCTGGAACTGGAGGCAGTTCGCAGGACTCTCCTGCACTTCATGGGGGAGGCCACTGGCAAGACCATCCGCTTGTTCACGGACAAGACGACGGTCGCATGTTATGTGAAAAAATGGGGGGAGCGCACTCGGCAGACCTCTCCATGCGGACTGAGGCTCTCCTCCGTTGGTGCCACAGCAAGGGCATTGCACTTTCAGCGAGACACTGAGCAGGAAAAACCAACTTCTTGGCAGATGCTCTTAGCAGGTCCAAGAGTGTCATACGCACAGAGTGCACCCTGGACAAGGACAGCCTTCAGGGGGTGTGGGAACAGTGGGTTCGGCCGATGGTGGACCTTGTTCAACAAGAGACTTCCCACTTCCGTCTCTTCGGTTGCCGACCCAGAAGCGTGGGCAGTGGATGCTCTCTCTCTAGATTGGAGCAGTCTGATTGCCTCCGCGTTTCCTCCCTTTCCAATCCTGTCCAAGGTGATACGGAAAGACAGATTGGAACACCCGCAGCTGATCCTCATTGCGCCGAAATGGCCAGTCCAGACCTGGTTTCCGGACCTTCAGTCCCTGACACATGTTCCCACCCCTGGAACTTGAAACCAAATCTCATCTGCTGAGGCAGCCTCGCGCGGGCACTCCGCATTCCAATCCTCAACTGCTCCACCAGCACGCATGGCTGCTGTGCGGTCGGAACTGTCAGCATCACCATTGAAGTCCTCAACCCCTCGGTCGGCCTCTGTGTCGGCTGTGCTGACCCAGGGGTGTGCCTCCTCTGACCTCCTCTCCATAGTCACCAGAGCAAGGAGGCAGGGAACGGAGACTTTGTATGTCTTTCGCTGGAAGAAATGGTTGCGGTGGTGTACAGCTCAGGGCATTACCCCTACGAACCTTACGAGCATGCAGCTGGCCAACTTTCTGGCTCTCTGCTCCTCGGTTCATCCTGTCTGCTAGTTCTGTGCGAGGGTACAGGTCTGCCTTCTGTACCACAATGCAAACAGCTAGGTGGTTCCGCCTTTGAAGCGGATTGCCTGCTCAGAGAGGTGGCTAGGCGTGCCCCTCTGAAGGAAGCTAGAGACCCCAGAAGAGTGCCCCTCTGGGACTTGTTCCTGGTGCTAGATTTCATTCGAAAACAGCCCTTCCTACCATTGGGGACTATTCCTTTTGACATCCTCACCCTCAAGACCACTTTCCTTCTGTGGCTGGCCACAGGCAGTCATAGAAGTGAGCTGCATGGGCTTAGTGGAATGCCACAAGATCTGGCCTTCCACAGAGATGGTTCCATCACTATTCGTTTCCTTCCAGAGTTTCTGGCTAAGAACCAAGACCCTGAGGTTCCTTCCCCCTCTCCGAGGGTCAGACCGTTGTCTGATATTCTTGCCCAAGATGATGAGGATAGGCACCTGTCCTGTTCGGTGTCTCAAATATTATTGGGATAGGTCTCGCCATAGGCGTTCTTCTCAGAGGTGTCTGCTCATCTCCCTCAATGAGAATTACAAGAAAGACATCGCTGCAGGCACTATTTCCCGCCAGGTTTCCCAAGTCATTCGTAGAGCCTACTCTCATGCACACAGGGATATCAGCTGTCTTCATCCCAGAGCACACGAAATGCGGGCCATAGCTACTTCGGCTGCTTTCCAGCACTCAGTGCCAACGCAGCATGTCTTGGAGGCAGCCTTCTGGCGGTCTGAGAATCCCTTCATCAACTTCTACCTCAGGAATTTCCGTATGACCAGGGCTGACGGTTCCAAGGGGATTTCCTTTGTCGCGGCTAACACTGCCGTCTCAGTTACAAGGGCTCCCTATATGAACCAGTAGGCGTTGCCCTCCTCCATTTGCTTTAAATTCTGCATCAGTTTGACATGGTACAGTATATGACACCAAAAGGAGGAGTTTGTATTATACTCCATGTTTGGTGTTAAATATACTTACCATGTCAAACTCGAATGCCCGCCCGTCCGTCCCCGCGTCTCCGCCGTGGTTCTCATGGGGCATTTTTGTTCATGGCCACGGAATGATTAAGCGCTTATAGTTTTTAGAGGCGTTTGATTGGCTGAGAGCGGGTGGGCCCGTCTTTTCACTGTTAGCTGCGCGAAATTTGGCCAAGCAGAGCAAACCAATAGGCCTAGTTTGCATCAGTTTGACATGGTAAGTATATTTAACACCAAACATGGAGTATAATACAAACTCCTCCTATCAATTCAGCCATGGGAGTTTACAGTCTTGGCAGACTCCCCTGCCATATTAACACGGAAAATTGCAGAGTATGTACTGAAAAATTGACCAGTTTTCATCTAGAAATCGACTTGTGTGGACAAGCCGGAAACACTGTAAAAATTAGTCCTCTTTGCTTGTGGTTATGTCGGAATGTGGAAACCATTTTTGTGAAACAAATTTTGACACCCTTGCAGTGCTTGGGTGCAGGTTTGAATCAGTTAGAAACATCTTAGATCACATCAAATTTATATAGATTTAATAATTTGCAATGAAATAATGGTGTTTGAATGTGTCACTGTCACAGTCAGTGTTTTATTCACTTACTCAGTTTACTGCGTACTTTGGCCAGAAATGGAATGGATTGTTCATAGCACTCTTGTTTTGTGGCATAGAAAATGTTTTTGTTGACTACCAAAACAGGAGGAAATGAATCAGTGAAGATGGCATTTTAAATAAGTGAAGATGGAATTTGCTATAACACACACACACACACACACACACACACACACACACACACACACACACTCTGCTTATCTATTCCTCTACTCCTTTTCTCTTGATCAGATGTGATATTTTCCTTGTTTCTTTCTGTTCCTCACCCATGCTCCGTCTCTTACGTGTTGTACAGGCTGTGCAAGTTAATGAAACATTATTATTGATATTATTATTGTATTGAACTGTTTAATTCTTTTAAACATTGCAGCTGTTCTACTCTTTCTTCAAGTCTTTAGTTGGAAAAGATGTGGTGGTGGAACTGAAAAATGACCTCAGGTGAGATTTTGATTTTGTATTTTCATTTGGAATTGGACCAGTTTAATTATGCTAGTGATATTTCTGAATTTTTTTTTCTTAAGCCTACAGCAACTTGGTTGAAATATGGGTTTTTGAGAGTTTGCTAGTGATAGGGCAGAAAAAGAGAGAAAAAAATAAGCTGCATTTATAAAACAAAATAAGTGAATGCCTTGATTTGGGAGGTTGTATGCTTTTTATCTTTGTTTTTTCTGTCCATAAATCTACATGTCTTTCATGATGTGGGGCGTTATAGCCTGTGTCAGTGTGTCTTTTCTTATCTTTTTTAACCCTTTCGCTGCCAGGAAAATAAGATTTAAGTGAAATCTATTTGCCAGGGTTTTTTTCACAAAAAACGGGTATAAATTTTTTTAAAATTCTGTGCTCTTATTGGAGAAAGACCCATAAAAGTATATATTTTCTGTAAGGTAAATGAATAAAGAATACAAAACACATGATGTTTTCCCATTTAATATATTTTTAGTGACACGCTGTTGTTTTGAAATCAGTGTTTTTCTTTTTGTCACATTTTCAACTTGTTCATTACAAACATTAGTCAGGTAATTTGCACTAAAATATAATATTTTCCGGAGAAATGGATATCTGGCATTATTTGCACACACAAAATCATACTAGAACAACCACACACACACACACACACAAAATAAATAAAAAGAGATAGATACACAAAGCATTGTGACTTATGCAAGTGATAATGTTGATGAGAGGCCACGCCCCCTCAGTCTACACCCCCCTCTTCTTCACCCCTCTCACATGGTCACTTTATCCAGTTCTCATCAGACTGTGTTGGCTGAGTGCCAAGAAAATCGCTCACACTGTGTCCTGCTAATAATTCAGTCACTTTCTGTCGTCTGCTAAGGTTTGCACAGCCGGCATCACTCACTGATAGTCGTATCTTGGCCACTCTGTTGATTGCTCCCTTTATTTTCTATCAAATCGTCCTATAAATGTTCATCACTGTCTTCTTCAAATTTACACTTCAATTCTTTCTGAGCATCAGCTAAAGAAAGCAATCTTGGTTGATTTAGTTCGCTACGATCACATGTCTTGAGCACGGCGTCACTCCGACATTTTGTTGAGCGAGCGAGGAGAGGAGCCAGGCAAACACTGAAGGACTACCTCATGACGTAGATGGGGTTTCTAGCTATGAATAGAATCCAGTCCAGGAAAGATTCCCCAAGCTAAAGATACCAGCATTTTTGTCATTGAACTGAACGCAGAGCAGGGAAAAGTCAGAATATTTCGGTGACGAGTTATCTCGTCATTGTGACAGTGAAGTGTACATGGTTGCCATGACGAGTCATCTCATCAAATAGGCAGCCTAGGGGTTAACACCCAACCTCCCCTGCTTTTCCTCCTCTTCTCCCCACTTCCTTGTTTTGCTAATGATTGAGATACTTAAAAATGAAATGGTTCTAGGAATGAAATGGTTCAATTCAGTAATGGTGGGTGATGATTGTGTGTGTATATATATATATATATATGTATGTATATATGGTATACTTGATGTTTGAGATACATACTCAACTAGTTCTAGGAATCAAAAGGGGTAATTCAGTAATGGTGGATGTGCTATATACTAATGATATGGATATAGATATATGTATATATATATGGGTGATTTTATTATAACTTGATTTCTGTGTGCACTCGCAATGTGCTGTACTATAGTCTAAAGCCATGTATTATCACTTGATGCCTGAGTGCACTCACTGTGTGTTGTCGGATATTAAAGCTGTTGTTAATCCAGTGATGGTGGTTTCGCTGGTGGTTGTAGCATCTGTGGCACGCTGCACTCTGTGGACCAGTTCCTCAACATCAAGCTGACAGACATCAGCGTCACCGACCCTGACAAATACCCACACATGGTGAGTGTAGAGCTTTTCTCTGCAGCCCAAGACTTTTTCTGCAGAGAGATTGTGGAAGAGATTTGGTGTGTGGGGGTAAATTCATTTGTGCGTGTGTATATGTGGAAAGGTGGTTGTGTGTGTGTGTAAGTGGGTGTGTTCAAGCATTTTGGGTAAGCATAATGTTGTGGATTACTTCATATATTCTTATCACGACAGATTTCTCTGTGAAATTCAGGCCGTAAATGTAACAGTGGCTTTAGTGGTGTTAGTATTTTGCTATTTGAAATATTCTTTCTTTTTTCAAATCTTTTTCAACTTTTCTCTTTTACATTTTAACAATTTTTAATATTCTTATATGAAGGAAAAAGTGACCCCCCAGAAATTTAGGTATACCAAAGCCGAAGAAGAGTGGGTGACAATTTGATATAAACAATTTGTCATTTTGTCGACTACTAAGCATATTATGCCCTGATGTGTGTGTGTGTGTGTACATGTTTCAGTGTTTTTGAGTGTTTGAGCAGTTTTGTCTGAACAAACAAACATCTTTTCTCTTGGTTTCCTGCAGTTGTCGGTGAAGACATGTTTCATCCGTGGTTCAGTGGTGAGATACGTGCAGCTTCCAGCAGATGAGTGCGACACACAGCTGTTGCAAGACGCCGCACGCAAAGAGGCAGCACAGAACAAGCAGCGATGAGGGGCTGGCTGAAACCAACTGAAATGATGTGTTCGTTGTTTTGGAACTGGAGTGAGTGAGCAGGAAGAGAGATTTGGAAAGTTTGTGGGCATGTGTGAGTGTGCATGTGCGTGTGCGTTTGAGAATGTATGTAAGTGTGTGCGTGTTCTTGTTTTTTTGTTTCTGCCAGGTAATACTTTTAGTATGTGTTATGATTGCTGAAGAGAGGAAGAGAGAGAGATGGCAGTTGTTTCTGTCCATGTTTCCTTTCTTTTTCTTTGTTTGTTTGTTTTTTTGTTTGTTTGTTTGTTTTTCAAGAAAAAACAACAGCACAGGATTAGTGTATGGTTAGAGGAATAATGATTTGGGTTTGTGGTTGAAAGCCGAATTGCAGGCATTCATGAAAATGATAATGATTTGGCAGATGGTTATTTTCAGGAAGACAGATCTTTTTTTTTAAGGTGTCATGAACATGAATACTTTTGTGTGTATCACACACACACATACACACAAACACACACACACAAACACACACACACACACACACACACACACACACACACACACACACACACACACATACTTCATGCACACATGTGTACATATGACAGCTTACTTCAAGTTAAAACAGTTAAGCAAGAATGTGAAACAATTTGTATGAGGTATCCAGTTTATAGAGTTCCAGTGAAAATTATGAAAAGGTAAAACATTTAACTGAAGCAAACTTTTAAGATGTATTTGTTTCAATTACAGGCATATGATTTCATTTTAGATCAGGGTTGAGCAAGATTATTCCTTTGAATTTTGGTATTCTTTCAGTTTATTTTTTTTGGAAAGCAGTTTGCAGATTGTTATGAAAACAGAAACCTTTTTAAGAGCCTGGACTAAGTTGTCATTATTTCTTAGAGTTACTTTTGTTCTTCCTTTTCTTTTTCTTTTTTTTTTTTTCATTTATATAATCCATTAAAGTTACACTTGAACAAAATACATCTTTGTTTCATGTGTGAATGTGGTGTTTGTTGATTTGTGCATTTGATGCGTGGAAGGAGGGAGGTCATACAATTACAAAGAACGTCATTCTTTACGAAATAGTCACTTCAGTCATAGTATGCCTTGTTGGAGTTGCTCTGTTGAACTCCTTTAGCATCAGGTGACAACAGCACTCCCCCAGTGGACTGGTTTCTGGAGAATCCTCTTGAGTAGGGCCCATGTCCATTTGGCAAGGAGGAGATGTTATAACACTTTGGAATATGGAATGAAGTTCATCATCTCTGTGACTGGTAGTTTTACTCATATGATAAGTCCTGGTATCATGTGTAGCTGCCAGAATTCTGCCAGAAGACAACAGTTATGTTGTCATGTTTTTTTTTATTTTATATATATTGTTGTTGTTTTCAGTGTGCATGCTGCACACGGGACCTTAGAATAGAATAGAATAGAATATGTCTTTATTACCAAGTGTGCCAGGGTCACAAGGAATATTGGGGGGAATAGTACATAACAAGATACGAACATAAATCAAAAATCATACACAAACACATATACAGTAGAAATGAGGATACATACAAGTGCATATAAATACTTGTGCATACTCATACATGCACGCACTGCACACACACACATGCACACACACACACACACACACATTTGAACAGAAGCTGCATATTACATGCGGATGGGGCTGATGACTAGATCTTCAGGCTGATGACTAGTCATCTCATCCAAATGTCTAGACACTCTTTTTTTTTGTTTTTCCAGTCAAACTTTAGTGAAAGGGTGAAAGCGGAACTTGAACCCTGAAACAACGGACGCTGTATTGGCAGATAAGTATCTTAACCATTCTGCCACCTTCCTCCTTTGTTTCCTCTTCGAAGTAACACGCTGACACACAACTTCGAGCCAGCGCTGTTTGGCACTCACCACCAACTTGCCTGCATGATTGTGAAAGAAAAATTTGACAAGAATTTTTTCTCACTTATACTTCTACAACTATTAAGGACAACAATGTCAACGAAAAAGGAAATATTCTACAGTCTGAGATAAAAGAAGTTGTAATGTTGTGTCAGAAATCATGTCTGTTTTTATTGGGGTTTTGGGGTGTTTTTTTTTACTGTCCATGGTTTTTCTAATTTTTATTTTATTCTGTTTTGTTTTATTTTATCTTTTTTGGTTAAATGAGTAAAAGTTAAAAAAAGAAAACAATGTTTGATTGGAACATGTGCTGACTAGCAACCAAAACTTGAGGAGAGCAAACCTGATGACTCTCTGAAGCAGCAAGATGGTTTGGCTGCACATGACGAAATTTTCAAACCTGGTCTACTTCACATCTTCTAAAAAAAAAGAAAGGAAAAAAAAAATTATTGACTAAAAAAAAAAAAAACTGCACTGGCTTCAAGCCTCTGAAAGAATTAAACACAAGTCGTGTGCACATTTTAAAAAATGTCTTGACTGACACTGATTCGTTCTATCTATATGAACTGCCTAATGTCTGTACTCTCTTTGCTCTTCTTCTGAAACCTGAACTCTTCAACTTCATCGTGTGACTGAAAGTCCCAGGGTTTGTGGTCTTTCAATTGTTATGCCCCCTGAATTGGGGAAAACTATCCCATATTCATGGCATCAGACGCTCTTCTTCTTTTGCAACATCTAAGATGAATCTCAAAATAGGTTCTGTTCAGTCAGTTCTACAATCAGCACATTTTCTGACTCTCTTTGATATAGATCCCATTTTTATGTGTGTTTTTCTGTGTGTGTATGATTTTTTGTGTGCATGTTTGTTTGTTTTTTCTAAAATAAACTTTTTTATTTCCATTTCACCTACTCATGTTACAAAAATAGGACGAGTTTGTCAAAAATATCCATTACAAGCATATTTCACTATTTCAGAGACAAAACTAAAGGTAATATACATGCGTACAGGTAAAGAGAACAGATGGACCCACATAATAGATAATACACATACATGTGTATGCATAGATGTATTGCTGGAGTATAGGTTTGTCCGTATGTGGGAGTGTGTGTACGTATCTGTGAAAGTTAACATTTCGTCTGAAAGTCCATGTTGGAAATCCCAAGTGTTTTGAGCCATAGGAAACACTATAAAAGTGCCCAGTCAGTACCATAGTTTTAATAGTTTATAAGTTCATCCTTCCTCTTCTTCGTTCGCGGGCTGCAACTCCCACAATCGCTCATATGTACAGGAGTGGCCTTTTACGTGTATGACTGTTTCCCCCCCCCCTTCCCCCCCCCATGTAGACAGTCATACTCCATTTTTGGGGGTGTGCATGCTGCGTATGTTTGTTTCCATAACCCACCGAACGCTGACATGGATTACAGGATCTTTAACGTGCGTATTTGATCTGCTTGCGTATACACACAAAAGGGGTTCAAGCACGAGCAGGTCTGCACATATGTTGACCTGGGAGATCAGAAAAATCTCCACCCTTTACCCACCAGGCGCTGTTACCAAGATTCGAACCTGGGACCCTCAGATTGAAAGTCCACGCATTAACCACTCGGCTATTGCACCTGTCTATTAGTTCATCAGAATCTCTTTCGTTCACATTTTCATTTTCCCCATTAATTTGACCTGTATGCCTCTCCCTCTCTCTCACACACACACAGATTCATAAAAGTGATAACTAGCTGGTGGCCAGTATGTTACAAAAAGCATGCATTTTTATCAGCTGGGAAATGGCAATGTACAAACCAATTTACTTTGTGAAATCAAATCTAACTTCAAAAAAAAAAAAAAAAAAAAAAAAAAAAAAAAAAAATCAAAGATAGTGAGAGGAGGCAAAGTTCGTGTTCGTATATGAATGTTGTGAGATATCAACGGCAATGGAAATTTTGTGGCCCAAAGTGAAAACAGCAGCATATTCATACTGTGAGCTGACTTGACAACATTGATTGTTTGGCTAACAAAGAGCCAAAACTTATTGCTCATATTACTCTAATAACTATTCCTATCATTTTTGCTTTTAGTCCAGCTGACAATACAGGGCCATATCCCCTTGGAATGAAGACGCTGTTGTCATCAATCTTGTAGAATCTGAAAACAAAGAACCTGGAAAAGAAATGTGCAGTTATATTTATGCACGTAAACCTAGGATATGCCTCTGACTGACCATTGCGTCAAATTTTCGCAGAAAGAATTAAAGAAACCTGGACTCAAACATAATTTTCTTTTAATTACATTTAAAAAACAGGCATACAAAACACCTTAAATGGCAGCTCGCATGTTTAAGGCACAAAAGAGAATGCCACATGGAAAAAAAGCCTGATTATCATGTCCACTAAAAGACCAAAAAAATATTGATGAAATTTCTTGAAAAACTACAGATTAATTGACCAGCGAGACTGAAGAATATGCAGAGATGGCAGAAAGACCGGGGGGATGGGGGGGAGCCAGAAATAAAGTGAGAAATGGAAAAGAGCAAATTTTATTGCATTTCCTGGTGATGGAGATACTATCTAGGACTGAAAGCGCTTCTGGTTTTCCAGCAGTGGAGGAACTTGAAGGTGGCAGGATGGTTAAGACACTCAAGTTAACTCACTCAGTACGG
>JAAQRG010307921.1:0-10438 GCA_011634625.1 Babylonia areolata | reverse complement strand
AGTTTGACAGACGTCATCATAGCTCAGCAACAACAGAATGAACAGTTTGACAGACGTCATCGTAGCTCAGCAACAACAGAATGAACAGTTTGACAGACGTCATCGTAGCTCAGCAACAACAGAATGAACATTTTGACAGACGTCATCGTAGCTCACCAACAGAACAAACAGTCTGACAGACGTCATCACAGCTCAGCAACAACAGAAAGAACAGTTTGACAGAAGTCATCGTAACGAGCCCAGCCCCGTTGTTTATGTGTGTCCATATGAATGACGTCAAACACAGAAGTAACGAGGCGAAATACTTTCAGGATGTTGGTCTTTGTGTTCATGTAAATGACGTATCACACACAGAAGTAACGAGGCGTGCCCATTCATGATGTGATTGGCAGAAATGTAAATGACGTATAACAGGAGGATGTAACAACTCGTACTCCGTTCAGGTTGGAGGTGTGGGTGTTCTTCTCACAGTCACGTTCCCATGGAAACACATTTGTGACGACTTACGTCTGTCACGCAAGGTTTTTGGCACGTGAAAATTGTGGAATACATTCCCTGGAGCTTGGAACGTGAGTATTATGGAAAAGGTGAGGTGTTTGACACATTCTCTGGAGTTTGGACATACCAAAGCACCACGTCAGTGTGAAATGCTTTGTCCTCATTTTCAATACTTTATATAAACACACACACACACACACACACTAATATCACTGATAGTGAAAAGACGCTAAACTAAAGAACGAACACACACACACACACACACACACACACACACACATACACACACGCGCGCGCGCGCGCGCGTACACACATATATACACACGAACACAGCGTTTCGAATCTACTCCGTTTATTACGATCCACAAGACTGGTTACAATGACTACTGTGGTGCCACTCTAGCTGCGGGACTCTACAGACGCACACACTCACACACAACTGTTTCTGACACAGCTGAAACCTGTATACCGAACAAGGGGTGATGTGTTGGTTCACACATAAACATCAGTTGATCTGACGCTGACAACACCTGCATCAGATCATTATGTTATCTACCTTGAAACGAACATCGTCCGACACTTAGTGTACTCATGTTAGTGATGATGACCATGCTACATGCACTGTCTAACTCTATCAATACAAAGCAATGCAAAATAAACAGGCCACAGAGGATGTTTACACAAATAAAGTAAACCATCGCTCTCAACAATGACATGAATGCTTTAACTAGATCCTTACAATCACCAGTATAAATGACGGGACATCAAACACAATCTATTTCTTCTGAACTGGAAAGGAAGCCAGCAAGCGCCGCTTTCTTCCAGGCTACTCTACAATGAGATAATCTGTGTACAGGCCTGAACATCCGTTCTCTATCACTTCACTTCCTGTCTGATTGTCACAACGGAAGACGTCGGCCTGATTCTACTTCACACAAGTTTCAACAAAGGAAGTTTGGCTAGTCTGTATTGCCACAGAAGCAGATGACTGAAACACCAACATTACTTATCAATGCTGTCTCTTCAGCCCAAACCGAAAGAACGGAGATAGAAAAATACAAAAAGGAGAGTATGTACAAATCAGGGTTACACGATGATCAAGCAGAGTAGGAAATGCACCTGACTGCAAAGAAAACAATCTTCCAGAAATACCAACTTCTGTCTTCCAGAAATACCAACTTCTGTCTTTTGAGAATACAAATTTCCGTCTTCCAGAATACCAACATCTGTCTTTCGGTAAAACCAACTTCTGTGTCCAGAATTATCCAACTTATGTCTTCAAGAAATACCAACTTCTGTCTTCCAGAAATATCAAATTCTGTCTTTTGAGAATACCAATTTCTGTCTCCCAGAAATGCCAACTTCTGTCTTCCGGAAATACCAACTTTTGTCGTCCGGGAATACCAACTTCTGTCGTATTCCCAACTTCTGTCGTCCGGGAATACATACTTCTGTCTTCCAGAAATACCAACTTCTGTCTTCCGGGAACACCAACTTTCTGTGCAAGAAGTAGTCTCATCCTACCACTCAAAAAAGCGAACATGTTTTCCACCGCATTAAATATACACCGTGAAAGCAGTTTCTTGCTTGAAAAGGTTTTGTTGCCTGTTGTACCACACGAGTTCACCGCATCACATTAACATTGTCTGCTCTCCCAGTGAACATTCAACGAACGTTTTGTTTTCTGCACCACTTCAGCCTAATAAGGGTTTAAGTGCATCATCATTAAAATATAGAGTATATACACCAAACAAGTAATTTCACTGTGCTGCATTCATCGAAGATGGCAATGTTCAGCAACAAAAAATGCTTATTGTATCTAAACTCAAACACGGCGCAGTTATTTTATCATATATAAATTCGAACACTGTCCAGAGGAAATAATGCCTTGAGATGCAAATTCAATTTTCCATTCCAGTAACCATACAAGGAATGAATCGACATCCGATAACACTATATACAGCCATGCTGTTCATTTTTTCCCTTTACCAACAATTACAGATGCTTTTGTTATTCATACAGCACTGGTGTTTCTGGAATACCGTATTGCACAGTTCACAGAGTGTGAAGGGACGAACAGTGGGCCGCACAAAGATACAATCATGACGTTGGTACATGCAACATACGTCAGGACCACACAAAGATACAGTCATGACGTTGGTACATGCAACATACGTCAGGACCACACAATACGGTCATGACGTTGGTACATGCAACACACGTCAGGACCACACAATACAGTCATGACGTTGACACATGCAACACACGTCAGGACCGCACAATACAGTCATGACGTTGACACATGCAACACACGTCAGGACCACACAATACAGTCATGACGTTGACACATGCAACACACGTCAGGACCACACAAAACAGTCATGACGTTGACACATGCAACACACGTCAGGACCACACAAAGATACAATCATGACGTTGGTACATGCAACACACGCCAGGACTACACAAAGATAAAGTCATGACTTTGATACAAGCAACACACGTCAGGACCACACAAAGATACAGTTATGACGATGATATATGCAATTCACGCCAGCGTGGAGGAACTACCGTGTCTCCACCACAACCAGCTGACTACAAGGTAGGGATGAATGGGGTGAAGCAGGTGGTATGTACAGCCAAGGAAGCCATTGATGCTGGGCCACAATTAACAAGTTGCTGTTGAGGTCATTCACTGACGGCAAAAGACAGCACAAGTCGAAATCATGGACTTTTCTCAACCCCAACCAAATACTTGTTCATATTTCTTTGGGGACTGTCGTAAAAAAAAAACAAAACAAAAAAAACCCTTGACAGTCTATCCTTACTGCTCTATGATTACCCTCCATGTTTTCAAGCTGGACCAAACCAGTATAATGCCATTCTCCATAACCCCCTGTGTTTCCAGGCTGGACCAAGACAGTATAATGCCAGTCTCCATTACTATCGATGTGTCCAAGCTGGACCAAGCCAGTGTAGCGCCAAATCAAAGCGTGGTACCAGATCCACGCCTCTGGAAGGACTGGCAATGCGCACAACACATGCACCGCTCACAGTCACCGCCACGTTGCCGACATCAATACACAACTCAGACATGTTACCTTCATTGACCCACGCTGTTCCTTCTTGATACAGCATCAATACACAACTCAGACATGTTACCTTCATTGATCCACGCTGTTCCTTCTTGATACAGCATCAATACACAACTCAGACATGTTACCTTCATTGACCCATGCTGTTCCTTCTTGATACAGCATCAATACACAACTCAGACATGTTACCTTCATTGACCTACGCTGTTCCTTCTTGATAAGCATCAACATACAATTCAGACATGTTACAGTCATTATTGACCCACGCTGTTCCTTCCTGATACAGCATCAACACACTTTTCTCATCCTCTCTCTCTCTGTCTGTGTGTCTGTCTGTCTGCTCCCTCTCCCTCTCCTTGACTTTTCGTCTGCTTTTAACACAATACAATCTCATCTCCTTAGCCTCAAACTGTTGTGCTTAGGTGTTAATCCCAAGCTCATTCTTTCGACAGTTTTCTTTTCAGTAGAACTCACTCCGTTCGTTTTCAGTCTGTCCATTCCTCTAAAAACTCTACTTCTACTGGCGCAACCCAAGGCACGGTGCTGTCCCCTGTCCTGTTTAAACTATACACGAAGGACTGCAGAAGCACGGAGGAAACTCCCGTCATAAAATATTCTGACGACTCCGCTATTGAAAATTTTGTCCAACTCTGATATATGATACTGTTTGCTTCACTGAAATTAAGGTTTTGATCCTGGTGTGAAGATCTGAACGTTTTTGAAAATAAAAGAAATGTGAATAGGGTTTTGAATGATCCTTTGTACCTAACCTTGTTAAAGACGGTGAAACCGTGGAAAGAGTCAATAAATATCTATGGCTTATTCTAGACAATGTTCTGGGTTTTGACAGGAATGTTGATTGTTTTCATAACGAATGTCAAACTAGGATATCGTGTTTTCAACAGCTAAGAAATATTGATATTATCTCCAATATTCTCCAGAACTACTGTCGAGGTTCTATGGAGTCTGTGGTGACAGTTTCATTAAAAAAATTATGTGCTGGTGTGGGAGTGAGAGGAGCAAGTATACGAGAGACGAGTGATTCAGAAAGCCAGGCAGATAGCAACTGACAACACCCACATTTTAGCAAAGTACTATAAGCTGCTGCCGTAAGGACGACGCTATAGAACTTTTAAAGTCCAGTCCTCAGAAGACTTTGATTCAACGTTCTTGAGAACTATGGACACACACACGCGCGCACGCACTCGTGTGTGCATGTGTGTGTATGTGAGGTGTGTGTGTGTGTGTGTGTGTGTGTGTGTGTGTGCGCGCGCGCATGCACTTGCATGTTAGTACACGTGAACGTGCATGCATAATATGTTGCACTTTGTTTAAATTTCTTAAATAATATTTTACTTGAATATGTGTGACAGTGTGCAGGGTGAATGTGCAAGAGGATATGTGTTGTGTTAACGTTCGTGTCTTTCAATATATTCAAACTGATAATTCTGTGTAATGATTATCAGTTACAATTACTAAGCGAATCTTAGAATGTTCTTTTTTTTTAAACGTATATATTATGTTTATTGTTATTGTTTTAAAATACATGAAGTTTAATGTGTGTGTGTGTGTGTGTGTGTGTGTGTGTGTGTGTGTGTGTGTGTGTGTGTGTGTGTGTGTGTGTGTGTGTGTGTGTGGTGCAAATTGACTTTCTTGGGTTACCGCACATATACAATTTCTTTTCATGGGATAATGAAGTTATTCTTATCTTATCTTATCTTAATCTAAACACACACACACACACACACACACACACACACACACACACACACACATTCATGGACACGCGTGATGATTGTTGGAGAATGGAATCAGCACGTCGACAATGTGGTTTGAAGCTGATGTTGTCACTTTCTGGTCTCTGTCTGTCTCGTGGTGTCACAGCTGATGTTGTCGCTATGTTCTCTGTCTGTCTAGTGGTGTCACAGCTGGTGATGTCACACTGTTCTCTGTCTGTCTTATGGTGTCATAGCTGGTGATGTCACACTGTTCTCTGTCTGTCTTATGGTGTCATAGCTGGTGATGTCACACTGTTCTCTGTCTGTCTTATGGTGTCATAGCTGGTGATGTCACACTGTTCTCTGTCTTATGGTGTCATAGCTGGTGATGTCACACTGTTCTCTGTCTGTCTTATGGTGTCATAGCTGGTGATGTCACACTGTTCTCTGTCTGTCTTATGGTGTCATAGCTGGTGATGTCACACTGTTCTCTGTCTGTCTAGTGGTGTCATAGCTGGTGATGTCGCCACTGTTCTCTGTCTGTCTTATGGTGTCATAGCTGGTGATGTCACACTCTATTGTTCTCTGTCTGTCTAGTGGTGTCATAGCTGGTGATGTCACACTGTTCTCTGTCTGTCTAGTGGTGTCATAGCTGGTGATGTCACACTGTTCTCTGTCTGTCTAGTGGTGTCATAGCTGGTGATGTCACACTGTTCTCTGTCTGTCTTATGGTGTCATAGCTGGTGATGTCACACTGCTCTCTGTCTGTCTAGTGGTTTTACAGATGATGTTGTCGCTTTCTGTTCTCTAGAGGTCTGTCTAATGGTATTACAGGTGATGTCACTTTCTGCGCTCTATCTGTCTATGGTTTTACAGCTGATTTTGTCACTATGTTATCTGTCTGTCTAGTGGTGTTGTAGCTGATGTCACAATGCTCTCTGTCTGTCTAACGGTGTTATAGCTGATGTTGTCAACATGCTCTCTGTTTGTCTAGTTGTGTTACAGCTGATGTTGTTACTCTGTTCTCTGTCTGTCTAATGGTGTCACAGCTGGTGTTGTCACTCTGTTCTCTGTCTGTCTAAAGGTGTCACAGCTGATGTTGTTACTCTGTTCTCTGTCTGTCTAATGGTGTCACAGCTGATGTTGTTACTCTGTTCTCTGTCTAATGGTGTCACAGCTGGTGTTGTCACTCTGTTCTCTGTCTGTCTAATGGTGTCACAGCTGGTGTTGTTACTCTGTTCTCTGTCTGTCTAAAGGTGTCACAGCTGATGTTGTTACTCTGTTCTCTGTCTGTCTAGTGGTGTCACAGCTGGTGTTGTCACTCTGTTCTCTGTCTGTCTAATGGTGTCACAGCTGGTGTTGCCAGTCTGTTCTCTGTCTGTCTAATGGTGTCACAGCTGATGTTGTTACTCTGCTCTCTGTCTGTCTAGTGTTTTTACAGATGATGTTGTCGCTTTCTGTTCTCTGTCTGTCTAGTGGTGTTACAGCTGATTTTGTCACTATGTTATCTGTCTGTCTAGTGGTGTTGTAGCTGATGTCACAATGCTCTCTGTTTGTCTAACGGTGTTACAGCTGATGTTGTCACTATGCTCTCTGTTTGTCTAGTTGTGTTACAGCTGATGTTGTTACTCTGTTCTCTGTCTGTCTAATGGTGTCACAGCTGGTGTTGTTACTCTGTTCTCTGTCTGTCTAATGGTGTCACAGCTGGTGTTGTTACTCTGTTCTCTGTCTGTCTAATGGTGTCACAGCTGGTGTTGTCACTCTGTTCTCTGTCTGTCTAAAGGTGTCACAGCTGGTGTTGTCACTCTGTTCTCTGTCTGTCTAAAGGTGTCACAGCTGATGTTGTCACTCTGTTCTCTGTCTGTCTAATGGTGTCACAGCTGGTGTTGTCACTCTGTTCTCTGTCTGTCTAAAGGTGTCACAGCTGGTGTTGCCAGTCTGTTCTCTGTCTGTCCAGTGGTTCTGACTCAGAGCATCTCCTTGCACATATCTTCCACACCTTCCAAACCTGACACAGTTTTTCCCGTGTTAGCCTGACATAGGTTTTCCCATGTCAACCTGACTAACGTTTTCCTATGTCCATGTGGTGAAAACAGATGTTTCCCATGACAGCTTAACAGATGTTTTCCCATATCAACATGACAGATGTTTTCCCATGTCAACCTGTTTGATGTATTCCCATGTCCATGTGATGAAGACAGATTTTTCCCATGACCGCCTAACAGATGTTTTCCTATGTCAACCTAACAGATGTTTTCGCGTGTCCATGTGGTTAAGACAGATGTTTTCCCTTGTTAACCTAACATACGTTTTCTCACGCCTATGTGATCGATAAAGATGTTTCCCCATATAAACCTGGTCAAAGACAGTTGTTTCTCATGTCAGTCCAAACATCAGTCTGTCTGCAGTCTTCAAAATGTCTGCAACAATTTCAAAGCAGTACCAACCCTCTCCTCTCAAACACTGAACAAAGTATGCTACGTAACATGGGTGTCTTTCTCAAATACTGAACAAAGTATGTTACGTACCATGTATCTTTTTCTCAAACACTGAACAAAGTGTGTTACGTACCGTGGGTGTCTTTCTCAAACACTGAACAAAGTATGTTACGTACCATAGGTCTCTTTCTCTACAGAAACAAAACTACGGTCTACTCTTTCCATGGAGGAGGGGGATGAAAAAGTATCCTTTCAAAAGCCCCACCCCTTATGACGTAAATGTCTCTTGTGACGTGCTGTGCTTTGTGGCGTGGTGTGCTCTTATACGTGGTGTGGCGTGGTGACGTCAGTGGTGGCGGTGTGACCGCCGTCGCGCACCATCATCTTGCTGGTCTCCGAGTCGTTGTTCTGCAGAACCTTGGTCTCCAGGCCGCGGTTCCTCTTGCACTGCCGGATGACCCTCAGCACCTCCTCTGCGGGCGGCGCGATGATGACAATGAGCGCCATGACGACGGCCCAGGCCTGGTTGAAGTACAGCCACATGGAGAACTGGGTCTCGTCCATGACGGGGAAGCTGGCCATGATTCCGGGGATGACCACGGCGAACAGCCCGATGGAGCACGCCCCGCCGATGTACGCCGTCAGCTTGGCGGAGCGGAACGCCGCGTTCATCTGATCGATGCTCGGCCGCCCTTCGTACTCGTAGCCTGGGAACAGAAGTGTCTTTTTACACCATTGTACTCGAATGTCAGTGACTTCTATTTTTTGTTTCTATAGTCTGGGGAACAGAATTGTCTATTTACACAATTGTCTTCAAATGTCAGTGACAACCTTTCTGTTTCTATAGCCTGGGGAGAAGATGTCTCTTTTTACACTGTTGCCTTCAAATGTCAGTGAAAACTTTTCTGTTTCTATAGCCTGCGAAACAGAACTGTCTTTTTACACCGTTGTCTTCAAATATCAGTGAACTGTTTTCCATTTCTATAGCATGGGGAACATAAGTGTCTTTTCACGTGGTTGTCTTAAAAATTAATGTCAATGACAACTACTTTTTTTTCTGTTTCTAAGCCTGGGGAACAGAACTGTCGTTTTACACAACTGTCTTCAAATGTCAATGAAAACGTTTTTCTATTTCTATAACCTAGGGAACAGAATTGTCTTTTTACACAATAGTCTTCAAATGTCAGTGACAACTTTCTGTTTCTATAGCCTGGGAAACAGAAATGTCTTTTTACACCGTTGTCTTCAAATGTCAGTGACAACTATTTTCTATTTCTATAGCCCGGGAAACAGAAATCTCTTTACACGAATGTTCTCAAAGAAAAGTGACAACCATTTTCTACTCCTACAGCCCGGGGAACAGAAATATCAATTAACACGATTGTCTTCCAAAGACAGTAACAAACACAACACTTTCTAATTCTATAGTTTGGGAAAGAGAAATATCCATTCACACAATTGTCCTCAAGGTTTCAGTTTCAGTTTCAGTTTCAGTAGCTCAAGGAGGCGTCACTGCGTTCGGACAAATCCATATACGCTACACCACATCTGCCAAGCAGATGCCTGCCCAGCGGCGTAGCCCAACGCGCTTAGTCAGGCCTCAAAGGACTATGACAACTACTTCTTTTATTCACTCCATGATGTTCCAAGGCCAGATGACTACAGAGGCCACCATCATTTACCGTGTCGTGGAATAAAACCATCGTCAGCAATCAATGTCTCCTGTAAGAAAAAAAATTTGGTTCTACCATGCCTCATACCTGCAAGCAACAAAACCACTCCATTGCCAATACTCATAGCCTTAGTCTTAACCATGAATCTGCCCCTTCAGAAACATCCCGCTTTCAAACTTTTCCTGCTTTTCCTGGCTGGAAAACATCCCGATGCTAAGATCAAACCTATTCATGAAAAAAAAAAAATCCATAACCATTGCGCTTTCAAACCAGAAGAACTGAAACAGAGAAAACGTCCAGTATTGACCATGTTCTGTGTACCACCTTCCGCGACTGGATCACATCCTGAGCTCCAAGAGGAACAAACTGGATCATATCCTCAGTTCTTAAAGGAACAGACTGGATCATATCCTCAGTACTTAAAGGAACAGACTGGATCATATCCTGAGATCTTAATGGAACAGAATGGATCACATCCTGAGATCTTAAAGGAACAGATTGGATCACATCCTGAGATCTTAGAGGAACAGACTGGATCACATTCTGAGATATCAAAGGAACAGACTGGATCACATCCTGAGTTCTTGAAGGAACAAACTGGATCACATCCTGAGTTCCTGAGGGAACAGACTAGATCACATCTAGTTCTTAGTTTAAAGAACAGACACCAAAAGACCCCATGTTCATGCCTTCAACCATCTTCCACCATTTCCCATTGTCAACTCCTCCACCCACCACGTCCACCATCCCCCTCTGCCACCCCCTTCATTATCACCCTACACCATCTCCCTCCACCAACCCCTTGACACCTCCCCTACACCACCACCCACCACCATTCCTCTTCATCCCCCTCCACCATCCCCTTCCACCACCACCCTCCCAATCCACCATCCTACCTCCACGACCACTCTCCACCATCCCCCCCACCACCACCCTCCACACTCCAACTCCACCACCACCCTCCATCCCCCTCCAGCATCCCCCTCCACCAGCACCATCCACCACTATCCCTCCAA